>JACEFZ010003754.1:0-32500 GCA_014155875.1 Cepaea nemoralis | reverse complement strand
TCCAGGCATTTCCTTTCCCCCTCTTCGGTTGCTAAATTGTATCCGAAATCGGAATATTTTGTTCGATAATGTCTTTTTAAATGGTACTACTTGAAGACAGCCACTGACTCACAACACAACACGCAAACTGATTTGCTACCAGCATTTATAAAACAGTACTTAGTTGCCCATTCATCATTAAAAACACGGCATTCATCTTCAGTCTTACGTTTCTTAGTGACACTCATTGTTTTAACTGTTAGAATTTTACACAACTTTAACAAGGAAATGAAACAAAACATACTTTTGGCTGTGTGTGAAAATAAATATTTGGAAAACAAGGAGTAAATTAAGAATACATTTCAGAAATATATCAAGGCTACTACAACAAATAAATTAATTTGAACATTGAAAATGTGGAAATAATTTATAATAGCAAAAGACTTTTTAAAAAATGTAATATTTTCTTGTAAAATAAATCATTTTATTCACCGGAGAAATATATGTTTTTTGTAAAATCATCCTTATTAAATTTTTACATGTCAGTAAACATTTCTCTATATTAAAAAAGATAAATTCGCATTTTAGCATTCCATTACGAAGGTCAAGGACTGTTTACAAAAATTGAAAATTAGAAAGAAATGTTATGAAAAATGTTACAACAATCATAACGATACATGAAATTCTGTAAAATAACTTAAAAACGAAGTCAACATTTTTATTTATAAATGCCCTCTAGGGCCGAATAATATTAGTTGCCGTGCCACATACGGCCCGCGGGCAGTAGTTTGCCCACCCCTGCACTAGATAATATACCAGCATAATCATGCAATCAATCTTTTTCTTCTTCTTCTTCTTCTTCTTCTTCTTCTTCTTCTTCTTCTTCTTCTTCTTCTTCTTCTTCTTCTTCTTCTTCTTCTTTCGTTTGCCTGAAATATGTTTATAACTGCAATGTTGTCTCTTGTATGAATCTAACAGTCTTTTTTAGTTCACTCAGCGGTCCATACAGTTTATCTTCCACTGTTGTCTCTCTAGGCCAGAAGGTTCGCCTAGATATGTTGTAGTTTGGGCAATCCTGGAGTATGTGCTCTGCTGTCTGCGACGCCACACCACATGTGCACATGGCTGAGTCACCAATCTTGAATTTTGTATACAAGTGGTTGCTTAATCTATTGTGTCCTGTTCTGAGGCGCAGAAGAATGACCTGTTCTGGTATGTCCATAATGTGATAGTCGTCTTGAGTAAGGTTTGGTGGCTTTCTGACTGATTTGATCATTCTTTTCTATTGGTGGTATGTAATGGGCACATCAGGTTGTTCTTCTTGTGCTCCTTCCTTAGCCAATCGATCAGCTCTGTCGTTTCCGGGTACTCCACATTGGGATGGTATCCACTGTATGGTGACCTTACGCTGACTGCTAAGTTCAGAAAGTAGTGTCCTCTGAACTGGCAATTTCCCAGACAGGAGCGCCTACAATAAAGGTTGGTTCATATGGGTCTCCAACACTGTCTCTCGCCTTGATTCTACATTCTGTCAGAGTACTTTTCGTCAGATTCTTGATGTTACCTTCCCACTTGTATCGTTGTCTACCTCTTGCTCGTTTGACCTCAACCTAATCCTCCAGTATGTTTTTTTTAAAAATGAGTGTTATGTCTTTTAACGTGGCTAAAATATTTCACTTGCCTCTTTTTTATTCCGTTCAACCCTCTGTTCATTCCCAGTTGTATACCAACACCGTTACATGCACGAGAATCGATCGACATCATTGCACCAGTTTTCACCCAATCTGACCCTGTCCCTCTAGGCAGAATGACAGACCCTCTGTCGAGAGCATCGGATATAGCACGAACATCGTAACTCCGGCCATGAACCCCAACGGTCTCCAGGAAAAGCTCGGCGCTCGTTGTCTGAATGACCCCCGTCAGAAAACGACCTCACCACCTTCAGAACGCCAGTCAGACGGTCCATCCACTTTGCCAGGGAAACGTCCACACTCTGCCAGCTCCTGATTCAGCCCGAGAAGTAGAGCGCTAGTTGTTAAACTTCCGATGTGCTGATGCCGAGGTTGCGGGTTCAACCCCTACATCGGTCAGTTGGACTAAAATGTTGACTTCTCGTTCTTGACTTGGGGACAAGTACCTCTGAAGTCGGAGTTGGTTCGACTGATGGCGTGGGACACTGGTATTAGGGAAAGCTAATCCACACGCAAAGATCAACCCAGAGCACTAAATACAAATAGCACGTTTATGGCCTACGCTTGAGCTCATAGCGAGCAAACATTTAAACACATTTTCTAAAAATAAAAAGTAAACAATAAAATAAAATAAAAGCATATCACGCGGGGTTAATCCCAAACTGTGGTGTTATCTCATGTTTGGCCGCCAGGATTGTCACGATTTAAACCGCGGTGTTACAGGCATAAAGTTGTGTAGTGTACATCCTAGCAACAGGCACTACTCAGGGGCGAGAGTTTGCGAAACCCGTCTTAAGTAGATTTGTTATTTTAATCCATGTTTGCCGAACCTCGTGTTTGATTCGAATTTGAGGAATGTGATAAGAATATGGGTCGCAACTTTTAGAAATAAATAAACATTGGGCCCATTGTTGTCCTGCTTGAAACTGAAGAGTAAATTACAGCTTTGTTCAGTCTTTCCACTTCTACACTAAAGTGTAAAAATGTCTTGGAATTGTGTATAGTATTTTCTCTTCTATCCAGAAGTGTAAAGTACCTTAAAAAGGTGTAAAGTACCACCTTAGCATAATTTGCAGTATTGTTGTCGTACTTTGAACAGAGGGGAAAACCACTGCATTGTTTAGTCATGACTCTTCTACACGGCTAGTTAGTTTAGTTTAGTTAATTTTAGTTTAGTTTAGTCGACGGATCAACATCACGGCATATATTATGGTGTAACCCATAAGTGCTCCGCTCTACTCCTAACTCAAGCCTGAGTCCGGAGAATCTCAACTCACTGCACGAACTCCGTAGCACCGGCTAGGATCCTGAAATACTATGAGTAGATTTTAAACTCCAAATTTGCCCGGGCAGCGCCGTTAGGCTACTCTGCTTCGATTTCCAACTGCCAAGGGATTCTTTACGTGCGCAACAATACACACGGGCATCCTGATCTCACTACCCAGAGACCAGGGGACATTTTATTACTGGAAGTCCACGTGAAAAAGTCCCGGTCCTCACCGGGGCTTGAACCCGGGATCTCCAGCACTCGGGGCGGACACCATACCTCGAGACCACTCTTGCCGTCTTGACAAACGATAGCTTGTTACAGTGTGCTTCAACAAAAATAAAAGGCATACCAACTACAAACTATGGCGGTAGCGACTGTGGCTGATAAGACCAATTCAAGCGGTAAGTATTCGCCAACAATGCATTCATTTGAACACATGATCATTTCCACCATCACGCACTATCTTACATCTCACACGCTCAGTGTGTGACCTATCCCCAATCATTTTCTCCTATGTCTTTATCCTATTTTTGATCTTTGCCCTCCGTGTAACGTGAGACTCTCTTCTACACAAAAGTGTTAAATTATTATGGAGTCTTGTGCAGTATTTATTTTCTTTTCAATCCTGAAGTGTAAACGTACCTTAGGGTCTAGTGTAGACTTTATTCTTCTACAATAAAGTGTAAAAACATCTTCGGGTCTTGTGCAGTCTTTCCTCTTCTACCCTATAGTGTAAAAACATCTTCGGGTCTTTTGCAGTCTTTCCTCTTCTACCCTATAGTGTAAAAATATCTTCGGGTCTTGTGCAGTCTTTCCTCTTCTACACGAAAGTGTAAAAACATCTTCGAGTCTTGTGCAGTCTTTCCTCTTCTACCCTATAGTGTAAAAACATCTTCGGGTCTTGTGCAGTCTTTCCTCTTCTACCCTATAGTGTAAAAACATCTTCGGGTCTTGTGCAGTCTTTCCTCTTCTACCCTACAGTGTAAAATCATCTTCGAGTCTTGTGCAGTCTTTCCTCTTCTACACGAAAGTGTAAAAATATCTTGGGGTCTTGTGCAGTCTTTCCTCTTCTACCCAAAGGTAAAACTGGATCAGTATAGTCAGTTTCTTTAAATATTAGCACAAAGTCACTGATATATTTGCACACATACACTCATACACACACACACAGACTCACCTCGCTCTCTCTCTCTCTCTCTCTCTCTCTCTCTCTCACACACACACACACACACACACACAGACTCACCTCGCTCTCTCTCTCTCTCTCTCTCTCTCTCTCTCTCTCTCTCACACACACACACACACACACACACACACACAGACTCACCTCGCGCTCTCTCTCTCTCTCTCTCTCTCTCTCTCTCTCTCTCTCTCTCTCTCTCACACACACACACACACACACACACACACACTATCGTTATACATAGAACCTACAATAATTCCTATTTTGAGAGTGATTTGAACTTAGAACCTTTGCGCCAGCAGGCGAGTGCTCTATGTGCTTGTGCTAACCTGTCTTCTATATGATAATCCTGGTTGTTTGGCGTTAATTCGGCGAGCATCAATATTAAAACATATCAGACTGGTATCCCCATAAACAGCCTCGGGGGCTTTGTGGTTAGTGCCCTTGCCAGTGCAGGCAGTGGTTGGGGGGGGGGGGGATCTATATGGCGTGTTTCTTCTTATCCTCTGTATCTTCTTATCCTCTGTATCTTTTTAATCCTCTGTTTATTCTTATCCTCTGTATATTCTTAACCCTGATATCTTCTTTTTCTGGTATATGCTTATCCTCTGTATATTCTTACCCCTGATATCTTCTTTTTTTGGTATATGCTTATCCTCTGCATATTCCTACCCCTGATATCTTCTTTTTCTGGTATATGCTTATCCTCTGTATATTCCTACCCCTGATATCTTCTTTTTCTGGTATATGCTTATCCTCTGTATCTTTTTAATCCTCTGTGTATTCGTAGCCTCTGTATATTCTTAGCCCTGATACCTTATTTTTCTGGTATATGCATATCCTCTGCGTATTCTTACCCCTGATATCTTCTTTTTCTGGTATATGCTTATCCTCTGCATATTCTCATTCTCTTTATCTTATTATCCTCTGCTCTGTCTAAAACAGACTTTATCACGCTAACTCTTTGGCACGACTGCCATCAGAAGCATTTCGCAACAGGCAGCAGTGGACAGACAACAGTAGTATTGCCAATGTCAACTGACAACTGATGAAGGTTTATTCCATTGATCGCCGCAAGACGAGCCACTGCGAAAGCATTTATCAAGAATGTTTTCATTAATCAAGAACGAAAGTCAGAGGCGCGAAGACGATCAGATAACGTCGTAGTTCCGACCATAAACGATGCCGACTAGCGATCCGCAGGAGTTGCTTCGATGACTCTGCGGGCAGCTTCCGGGAAACCAAAGTGTTTGGGTTCCGGGGGAAGTATGGTTGCAAAGCTGAAACTTAAAGGAATTGACGGAAGGGTACCAGCAGGAGTTGAGCCTGCGGCTTAATTTGACTCAACACGGGAAAACTCACCCGGTCCGGACACTGTAATGATTGGCAGATTGATAGCTCTTTCTTGATTCGGTGGGTGGTTTTATCGTTTCTTTACTTATTCAGTCGTGGAGATTTGTCCGCAACAGACGAGCAAAATCTCCAGCGGGCCTACTCTCGTTGGTCGCGGGAGCCGCACGAGTCAGGCGGGGAGTCTGACGGTATACACGCTTACAAGGTCCAGACACTTGCGATTGACAGGTGTACGTGCCCAGTGGTCCGAGCGCGTATAGGACCCTTACCTGCAGGATTTGACTGAACGCCTCTAAGTCAAATTTCAAGGGTTTAGGGTCTGGCCATCGCTCGTCTCCTGCTCGTGGAGGCGAGATCTCGGAGGTTTGACGCTGAGCCGCCAGCGTCTGCAGCCTACCTTCTTCCAGACGTATTGGTTATCCATTCCTCTGGATTAAACAAGGCAAGGCCGAGAGAGGGGACATGTCGTTTGGGCACCACATGTTCTCTGAAGCTCTGCCCAGGCATTGTGATGGAATTTTGGCCCAATTCCAACTCACATACTTTGGTCTGTCAAGACTGTAAGGTGCCACTCACTGTTACGTTCACTTCAGGCTGGGAGACAACGAAGAAGTGGATATTGTCGCTAACATAATCTATGTAGTCCAGGAGAGAACATGGTGCTGTTGTTAGTACGTCTGCTAGGGCTTGAATAACTTTGAGCCGCTGTACCTATGTACACTTCAGTGCACTTATCTATATACTTATTTATCTACACGATTTCCTCCATGCCGCCCTCCCAGAATACCTACCTACCTAACTAGCTACATCATCATCATCATCATCATCATCATCATCATCATCATCATCATCATCATCATCATCATCATCATCATCATCATCATCATCGTCATCATCATCGTCATCATCATCACCATCATCATCATCATGTGTCTTGACTGCTGGCATGGGCGATCATGCTTCCCCTCAAATTGCGATCCCTGACCGCAAGATTCAATTCATATGTTGACTCCATTCCGTGCCATGACACAAGACTGTCAAGGATTTCCTCTCGCTGTCTTCCATCTCTCTCTTTCCACAAATCTTTCCGGTTGTCACCACATGTTCCAGTTTTTGTCTTCTCATAATGTGGCCAAAAATTATAACTGTCTCTTCCTGATGTTTGCGTTAAGTCTTTGGGACTTAGCTTCCCTCAAAATGTCCATATTGCTGATTTTTGCTGCCCAATGAATTTTCAGCAATCTTCTATAAAACCACATCTCCAAAGCTTCTAGGGATTATTTCGCCAGTTTACTAATTATCCAGGATTAAAGCTGGTTCTATTATTTTTCTAACTTCCCTGCTACGTAATACATACTTACCTATCTGATTACCTGCCTCGGTGTCTGAGTACCTACCTGAGTGAATGAGTACTTAACTGGGTGTCTGAGTACCTACCTGGGTGTCTGAGTACCTACCTGAGTGTCTGAGTACCTACCTGAGTGTCTGAGTACCTACCTGGGTATCTGAGTACATACCTTAGTGTCTGAGTACCTACCTGAGTGTCTGAGTACCTAGCTGGGTGTCTGAGTACCTACCTGAGTGTCTGAGTACGTACCTGAGTGTTTGAGTGCCTACCTGAGTACCTACCTGGGTGTCTGAGTACCTACCTGAGTGTCCGAGTACCTACCTGAGTGTCCGAGTACCTACCTGAGTGTCCGAGTACCTACCTGAGTGCCTGAGTACCTACCTGAGTGTCTGAATACCTAGCTGGGTGTCTGAGTACCTACCTGAGTGTCCGAGTACCTACCTGAGTGTCTGAATACCTACCTGAGTATTTGAGTACCTACCTGAGTACCTACCTGGGTGTCTGAGTACCTACTTTAGTGTCCGAGTACCTACCTGAGTGTCCGAGTACCTACCTGAGTGTCCGAGTACTTACCTGAGTGTCCGAGTATCTAACTGAGTGTCCGAGTACCTACCTGAGTGTCCGAGTACCTACCTAAGTGTCTGAGAGCCTACCTGAGTGTTTGAGTACCTACCTGAGTGCCTGAGTACCTACCTGAGTGTCTGAATACCTAGCTGGGTGTCTGAGTACCTACCTGAGTGTCCGAGTACCTACCTGAGTGTCTGAGTACCTACCTGAGTACCTAGCTGGGTGTCGGAGTATCTACCTAGGTATCTGAGTACCTACCTGGGTGTTTAAGTACCTACCTGAGTACCTAGCTGGGTGTCTGAGTACTTACCTGAGTGTCTGAATGCCTACCTGGGTGTCTGAGTACCTGCCTGAGTACCTTGCTGTGTGTCTGAGTACCTACCTGAGTGTCTGAGTACCTACCTGAGTACCTACGTGGGTGTCTGAGTACCTAGTTGGGTGTCAAAGTACCTACCTGAGTTTCTGAGTACCTACCTGAGTGTCTGAGTACCTACCTGAGTACCTAGCTGGGTGTCTGAGTACCTACCTAGGTATCTGAGTACCTACCTGGGTGTTTAAGTACCTACCTGAGTACCTAGCTGGGTGTCTGAGTACCTACCCGAGTGTCTGAATGCCTACCTGGGTGTCTGAGTACGTACCTGAGTACCTTGCTGTGTGTCTGAGTACCTACCTGGGTGTCTGAGTACTTACTTGGGTGTCTGTACCTACCTGGGTGTCTGACTACCTACCTGAGTACCTAACTGGGTGTCTGAGAACCTACCTAGGTGTCTGAGTACCTACCTGGGTGTCTGAGTACCTAACTGGGTGTCTGAGTACCTACCTAGGTGTCTGAGTACCTAACTGGGTGTCTGAGTACCTACCTAGGTGTCTGAGTACCTAACTGGGTGTCTGAGTACCTAACTGGGTGTCTGAGTACCTACCTAGGTGTCTGAGTACCTAACTGGGTGTCTGAGTACCTACCTAGGTGTCTGAGTACCTAACTGGGTGTCTGAGTACCTACCTAGGTGTCTGAGTACCTAACTGGGTGTCTGAGTACCTACCTGAGTACCTAACTGGGTGTCTGTACCTACCTGGGTGTCTGAGTACCTAACTGGGTGTCTGAGTACCTACCTAGGTGTCTGAGTACCTAACTGGGTGTCTGAGTACCTAACTGGGTGTCTGTACCTACCTGGGTGTCTGACTACCTACCTGAGTACCTAACTGGGTGTCTGAGTACCTACCTAGGTGTCTGAGTACCTACCTGGGTGTCTGAGTACCTAACTGGGTGTCTGAGTACCTACCTGGGTGTCTGAGTACCTAACTGGGTGTCTGAGTACCTACCTAGGTGTCTGAGTACCTACCTGGGTGTCTGAGTACCTAACTGGGTGTCTGAGTACCTACCTAGGTGTCTGAGTACCTACCTGGGTGTCTGAGTACCTAACTGGGTGTCTGAGTACCTATCTAGGTGTCTGAGTACCTACCTGGGTGTCTGAGTATCTACCTGGGTGTCTGAGTACCTACCTGGGTGTCTGAGTACCTAACTGGGTGTCTGAGTATCTACCTGAGTGTCTGAGTACCTACCTGGGTGTCTGAGTATCTACCTGGGTGTCTGAGTACCTACCTGGGTGTCTGAGTACCTACCTGGGTGTCTGAGTACCTACCTGGGTGTCTGAGTACCTAACTGGGTGTCTGAGTATCTACCTGGGTGTCTGAGTACCTACCTGGGTGTCTGAGTACCTACCTTGGTGTCTGAGTACCTAACTGGGTGTCTGAGTATCTACCTGGGTGTCTGAGTACCTACCTGGGTGTCTGAGTACCTACCTGGGTGTCTGAGTACCTACCTGGGTGTCTGAGTATCTACCTAGGTGTCTGAGTATCTACCTGGGTGTCTGAGTATCTACCTGAGTACCTACCTGGGTGTCTGAGTATCTACCTGGGTGTCTGAGTATCTACCTGGGTGTCTGAGTATCTACCTGGGTGTCTGAGTATCTACCTGAGTACCTACCTGGGTGTCTGAGTACCTACCTGGGTGTCTGAGTATCTACCTGGGTGTCTGAGTATCTACCTGAGTACCTACCTGGGTGTCTGAGTATCTACCTAGGTGTCTGAGTATCTACCTGGGTGTCCTGAGTATCTACCTGAGTACCTAACTGGGTGTCTGAGTATCTACCTGGGTGTCTGAGTATCTACCTGAGTACCTAACTGGGTGTCTGAGTACCTACCTGAGTACCTAACTGGGTGTCTGAGTATCTACCTGGGTGTCTGAGTATCTACCTGAGTACCTAACTGGGTGTCTGAGTACCTACCTGGGTGTCTGAGTACCTACCTGGGTGTCTGAGTATCTACCTAGGTGTCTGAGTATCTACCTGGGTGTCTGAGTACCTACCTGGGTGTCTGAGTATCTACCTAGGTGTCTGAGTATCTACCTGGGTGTCTGAGTACCTACCTAGGTGTCTGAGTATCTACCTGGGTGTCTGAGTATCTACCTGGGTGTCTGAGTACCTACCTGGGTGTCTGAGTAACCTAACTGGTGTCTGAGTCCTAACTGGGTGTCTGAGTACCTACCTGGGTGTCTGAGGACCTACCCTAGGTGTCTGAGTATCTACCTAGGTGTCTGAGTACCTACCTGGGTGTCTGAGTATCTACCTGGTGTCTGAGTACCTACCTGGTGTCTGAGTACCTACCTGGGTGTCTGAGTATCTACCTAGGTGTCCTGAGTACCTACCTGGGTGTCTGAGTACCTACCTGGGTGTCTGAGTATCCTACCTATGGTGTCTGAGTACCTACCTGGGTGTCCTGAGTACCTACCTGGGTGTCTGAGTACCTACCTGGGTGTCTGAGTACCTACCTGGGTGTCTGAGTATCTACCTGGGTGTCTGAGTACCTACCTAGGTGTCTGAGTACCTACCTGGGTGTCTGAGTACCTACCTGGGTGTCTGAGTACCTACCTGGGTGTCTGAGTACCTACCTGGGGTCTTACCTGGTGTCTGAGTATCTACCTGGGTGTCTGAGTATCTACCTGGGTGTCTGAGTACCTACCTGGGTGTCTGAGTACCTACCTGGGTGTCTGAGTACCTACCTGGGTGTCTGAGTACCTACCTGGGTGTCTGAGTACCTACCTGGGTGTCTGAGTACCTACCTGGGTGTCTGAGTATCTACCTAGGTGTCTGAGTACCTACCTGGGTGTCTGAGTACCTACCTGGGTGTCTGAGTACCTACCTAGGTGTCTGAGTATCTACCTAGGTGTCTGAGTACCTACCTGGGTGTCTGAGTACCTACCTGGGTGTCTGAGTATCTACCTGGGTGTCTGAGTATCTACCTGGGTGTCTGAGTACCTACCTGGGTGTCTGAGTATCTACCTGGGTGTCTGAGTACCTACCTGGGTGTCTGACTACCTACCTGAGTACCTACCTGGGTGTCTGAGTACCTACCTGGGTGTCTGAGTACCTACCTAGGTGTCTGAGTACCTACCTGGGTGTCTGAGTACCTACCTGGGTGTCTGAGTACCTACCTAGGTGTCTGAGTATCTACCTGAGTACCTACCTGGGTGTCTGAGTACCTACCTGGGTGTCTGAGTACCTACCTAGGTGTCTGAGTATCTACCTAGGTGTCTGAGTATCTACCTGGGTGTCTGAGTACCTACCTGGGTGTCTGAGTACCTACCTAGGTGTCTGAGTACCTACCTAGGTGTCTGAGTATCTACCTGGGTGTCTGAGTACCTACCTGGGTGTCTGAGTACCTACCTAGGTGTCTGAGTATCTACCTAGGTGTCTGAGTATCTACCTGGGTGTCTGAGTATCTACCTGGGTGTCTGAGTACCTACCTAGGTGTCTGAGTACCTACCTAGGTGTCTGGGTATCTACCTGGGTGTCTGAGTACCTACCTAGGTGTCTGAGTACCTACCTAGGTGTCTGAGTACCTACCTAGGTGTCTGAGTATCTACCTAGGTGTCTGAGTACCTACCTAGGTGTCTGAGTACCTACCTAGGTGTCTGAGTATCTACCTGGGTGTCTGAGTACCTACCTAGGTGTCTGAGTATCTACCTAGGTGTCTGAGTACCTACCTGGGTGTCTGAGTACCTACCTAGGTGTCTGAGTATCTACCTGAGTACCTACCTGGGTGTCTGAGTACCTACCTGGGTGTCTGAGTACCTACCTAGGTGTCTGAGTATCTACCTAGGTGTCTGAGTATCTACCTGGGTGTCTGAGTACCTACCTGGGTGTCTGAGTACCTACCTAGGTGTCTGAGTACCTACCTAGGTGTCTGAGTATCTACCTGGGTGTCTGAGTACCTACCTGGGTGTCTGAGTACCTACCTAGGTGTCTGAGTATCTACCTAGGTGTCTGAGTATCTACCTGGGTGTCTGAGTATCTACCTGGGTGTCTGAGTACCTACCTAGGTGTCTGAGTACCTACCTAGGTGTCTGAGTACCTACCTGGGTGTCTGAGTACCTACCTGGGTGTCTGAGTACCTACCTAGGTGTCTGAGTATCTACCTAGGTGTCTGAGTATCTACCTGGGTGTCTGAGTATCTACCTGGGTGTCTGAGTACCTACTAGGTGTCTGAGTACCTACCTAGGTGTCTGAGTATCTACCTGGGTGTCTGAGTACCATACCTAGGTGTCTGAGTAGCCTACCTAGGTGTCTGAGTATCTACCTGGGTGTCTGAGTACCTACCTAGGTGTCTGAGTATCTACCTGGTGTCTGAGTACCTACCTAGGTGTCTGAGTATCTACCTGGGTGTCTGAGTACCTACCTAGGTGTCTGAGTATCTACCTAGGTGTCTGAGTATCTACCTGGGTGCTGGTACTACTAGGTGTCTGAGTATCTACCTGGGTGTCTGAGTATCTACCTGAGGTGTCTGAGTATCTACCTGGGTGTCTGAGTATCTACCTGGGTGTCTGAGTATCTACCTGGGTGTCTGAGTAGGTGTCTGAATATCTACCTGGTGTCTGAGTATATACCTGGGTGTCTGAGTATCTACCTGGGTGTCTGAGTATCTACCTGGGTGTCTGAGTATCTACCTGGGTGTCTGAGTACCTACCTAGGTGTCTGAGTACCTACCTAGGTGTCTGAGTATCTACCTGGGGTGTCTGAGTACCTACCTAGGTGTCTGAGTATCTACCTGGGTGTCTGAGTACCTACCTAGGTGTCTGAGTACCTACCTGGGTGTCTGAGTACCTACCTAGGTGTCTGAGTATCTACCTAGGTGTCTGAGTATCATACCTGGGTGTCTGAGTACCTACCTAGGTGTACTGAGTACCTACCTAGGTGGTCTGAGTACCTACCTAGGTGTCTGAGTACCTACCTAGGTGTCTGAGTATCTACCTGGGTGTCTGAGTACCTACCTAGGTGTCTGAGTATCTACCTGGGTGTCTGAGTACCTACCTAGGTGTCTGAGTACCTACCTAGGTGTCTGAGTATCTACCTGGGTGTCTGAGTACCTACCTGGGTGTCTGAGTATCTACCTAGGTGTCTGAGTATCTACCTGGGTGTCTGAGTACCTACCTAGGTGTCTGAGTATCTACCTGGGTGTCTGAGTACCTACCTAGGTGTCTGAGTATCTACCTGGGTGTCTGAGTACCTACCTAGGTGTCTGAGTACCTACCTAGGTGTCTGAGTATCTACCTGGGTGTCTGAGTACCTACCTAGGTGTCTGAGTACCTACCTAGGTGTCTGAGTATCTACCTGGGTGTCTG
This sequence comes from Cepaea nemoralis, assembly GCA_014155875.1. NCBI lineage: Eukaryota > Metazoa > Mollusca > Gastropoda > Stylommatophora > Helicidae > Cepaea > Cepaea nemoralis. The sequence continues at coordinate 19,432 of JACEFZ010003754.1, read as the reverse complement.
AGTACCTACCTAGGTGTCTGAGTACCTACCTAGGTGTCTGAGTACCTACCTAGGTGTCTGAGTACCTACCTAGGTGTCTGAGTATCTACCTGGGTGTCTGAGTACCTACCTAGGTGTCTGAGTATCTACCTGGGTGTCTGAGTACCTACCTAGGTGTCTGAGTATCTACCTGGGTGTCTGAGTACCTACCTAGGTGTCTGAGTATCTACCTGGGTGTCTGAGTATCTACCTTGGTGTCTGCGTACCTACCTACACGTCTACATCCCCACATGACAACTGATCTACCTAACTACCTATCGTTCTACCTAAATATCTAGCAATCAACCAACCGCCTGGTTAAATGACTACATACCCACCCACCTACCTACCTACCTACTTACCCGTCTTCCTAATTCCCCCTTCCTTCCTCCCTGTACCTACCCGTCTTCTTCTTCTTCTTCTTCTTCTTCTTCTTCTTCTTCTTCTTCTTCTTCTTCTTCTTCTTCTTCTTCTTCTTCTTTCTTTCTTTCTTTCTTTCTTTCTTTCTTTCTTTCTTTCTTGTTGTGGCTGTTATTGTTGTTGTTGTTGTTGTTGTTGTTGTTGTTGTTGTTGTTGTTGTTTTATGTTCTTCTTCCTCCTTTTCTTCTTTCTGTCTTCGTCTTCTTCTTCCTCTTCCTCCACAACTTTTAAGACGCCTAGAAAGCCAACAACTCTCTGGGCCAGTCTGAATCCAAACAATCATGAAATGGCCGACACAGGGCTGGGCCATTTCGTCTGCAGTATGAGATAGCCAGCCAGTTTTAGACCAACCCTCTTTAGTCGTCTTTTACGACATGCACGAGAAGTCTACAGCGTTAAAGTTCTCTATTTCCCCTTTGGGACATCGGCAATGCACGGGCGAAATAGCTACATTAATCACAGTAATTGTTATACAGAAACTGTCACTATGATCTCTTCCTAAAATACAATTGGCTGAATATCGAAATATTGCAAGAATTCTAGATCCGTTATCACAGGGTGGGGCGACAGAAAGAATTTCTGTGGTTGGGATAGCAGTTGACACATGAGAAGAAGAAGAAGATAGTTACGTTAAAACAAACCTACATTTTGATACTCTTAATAGAAATTACCGAAACTACAATATTTCAAAATAATGTACCCATTAAATACGCTCACAATAAAATAAATAAGCTAAGATCACTTCTGTTTTAGTTCAACACTAAATATAGAAACATCCACACAAACTTGATTCAAAACAATGTTTTCCCGTAGTGAATTTGAATAACGAAGACACAAACAATAGATTGCACGATTTATTGCCTGGCATATTTCGCTGCATCTCGTCAGGTACATACATTAGAGGAGACAGTGAAAATAATCAGGGAACGCATTGAAGACAAACAACTAAAATTAGGCATACCAACGCCTATTCTGGAGAGGCTACTACTACTATGTACCGCCAACATCCAATTCAATTTTCTAACTAAGTCATACCGCCAAATTGACGGAGTGGCCATGGGGAGTCCTCTTGGTCCTATTCTAGCGGACATCTTCATGGCACACTTAGAAGAAAAGAGATCCTCAGATATCAACAACTTGGCCTTTTACCGGCGTTATGTGGACGATATACTAATTATCACCACAGACGAGCTACAAGCAACATCGTTTCAGGCCACAATGAACAAGACGCATAAAAACATCTCTCTATCTATGGAACACGAACACAACGAAGCGTTACCGTTCCTAGATATTCTAATGAGACGTAGAGCAGACGGCACAATTCAAAGATCGGTGTATCGCAAAGAAACATGGACTGGCCAATACCTAAATTTTCAGAGCTTCACACCTGTCCAGTACAAACGGGGCTTAGTACGGACCTTGTTTGACCGTGCTAGAAAGATATGCACCCAGGACACACTGACAGAGGAATTTGAAACTCTGAAGAATGTCTTAAACCTGAATGGGTACTCCACAGGATTTATAAAGCGCCATTGCCAACAGCCCAAACCCAAAGCAGACGTAACTACAGTCCCTAAACTCAAGGTATTCATCCAGCTAACCTTTCGAGGGGATGACGTAAAGCAACGTCTACAAGACCGGCTTACTACAGCAGTAGGTCGAAAATTCTGTGCGGCAACTCCAGTCATTAGATGTAAAACCGTACCCATTCCTACACCAACAGTCAAAGAGCCTGTTCCTCTGTACGCCACAAACAATTGTATTTACCAATTCACATGTAGATGCCAGGCCGTTTACATTGGTCGAACGGAGAGACAGCTTAACAAACGGGTGTCAGAACACATACCTCAATGGGTCAACAAGATACAACACACAGGAGATGATAGCCACGAGGAGCCGACACACCGGAAGCTCCCGGCGTCTTCAATCGGCAGGCACATTGTCGCCAGTCGCCATGTTGTGTCCAGAGACACTGCATTTCGCGTGTTGTTTAGAACACAAAATACTCGCTTGTTAAAATTTGCAGAAGCAATTATGATCTATCAACGCAAGCCAGAATTGTGTAAACAGAAAGACATGTTAGTCAGCTTAAAATTACCGTGGTAGACAATCGACATTACTGTGCGAAATTGTGTATATTTCAACTTGAAGGATTTATCTAGTTAATTTCACGTAAGTTGTGTGATTTCTGCAGTATGTACCTGACGAGATGCAGCGAAATATGCCAGGCAATAAATCGTGCAATCTATTGTTTGTGTCTTCGTTATTCAAACAAACTTGATTCTCTATGATACTCCACTCTCAGAGAAATGGCCACTCAAATGCTGTCTGTTGCATGCTATAATGATAAGTGTGCGGATCAGTACAATTTCTTTTTTGACTTAATTGCCAATTCATCTGTAAACATGTATGTTTATTCTGTGAGCAGAAGTTTCTCTCATTTCATGTATATTTGTTTGTTTAGCATTGCGTGACTTATAGGAAACAATTCGTCTGCCTTATTGCGTGACTGCTGGACAATTATTTGTCTGCCTTATTGCGTGACTCCTGGACAACTATTTTCTGCCTTATTGCGTGAATCCTGGACAACTATTTGTCTGCCTTATTGCGTGGCTCCTGGACAGCTATTTTCTGCCTTATTGTGTGACTCGTGGACAACTATTTGTCTGCATTATTGCGTGACTCGTGGACAACTATTTGTCTACATTATTGCGTGACTGCTGGACAGCTATTTTCTGCCTTATTGCGTGTTCGTGGACAACTATTTGTCTGCATTATTGCGTGACTCGTGGACAACTATTTGTCTGCCTTATTGCGTGGCTCGTGGACAACTATTTGTCTGCCTTATTGCGTGACTCGTGGACAACTATTTGTCTGCATTATTGCGTGACTCGTGGACAACTATTTGTTTGCCTTATTGCCTGACTGCTGGACAATTATTTTCTGCCTTATTCCGTGAATCCTGGACAACTATTTGTCTGCCTTATTGCGTGACTCCTGGACACCTATTTGTCCGCGTCTGGTTCAATTACAGCCGACACCCCCCCCCCCCCCCGCCACCGCCTTGGATCATACAGCATCATTTATCTTTGTCCGCCTCTGGTTATTTTACAGCTTACATTCCCCATGGAAACACCTTAGGTTACACAGCATCATTTATCTGGGTCCGTCTCTTTGTCAACTCTACTGCTAACACTACTCACTACACACACACTCTCTCTCTCTCTTACACACACACACACTCACACACACACACACACACACACATATATATATATATATATATATATATATATATATATATATATATATATATATATATATATATAACTACGAAGTCAGCTCATTAAGCCCGTGTGAACCTCCTAATACGTTGTAGATTACATCCACATTTATCCACTTAAATCTTACATCTGAGTTCAGTGCACGAATGTCCTAGCACCAAGGAAGCCGCAGATATGCCAATACTAGAATCCACATAGACTAACATTGTGGTTGTGGGGTGAGTTAGTCGCATATCCTTTACAGGACATGATGTATAGGCAAGTTTATGTTCAGTAGTTTGCCATTGCTTTCTGAACGACCGGCATTCATACCACTGAATATAAACTAGCGCAAGGCAGTCTCCTTCCAAGTGCCCACAGCTGTGTTTCGAACGCGGCATTTGCTTCCGTAGCCAAGTCGCCACAGAATCGTCATGGTTGTGAGTAGATGTCTTTTTATTTGAAATTATATACTGACGATAGCCACCTCTCAACATAATACACTTCCTTTGAAAAACAAATCATTTCACGCTACAGGAGCAGTGACTTGAAACTCTAGCTGCCCAACAAAATCCCTTGCGCTTTATGGAGACATCAAAGTGTATACTCCGATAGATTATACGCAGAAACTCTTGTGTTTATTTCTCGCCTGGCTTTGTTTCTGCATCGCTGTTTCTTTTCTATTTTATTCTGTTGAATCAGTTAGTTGCAATCTCTTTGTACCTGTTTTTTCTTGTGTTCCTTTGCGTAAGTGTTTTTTCTTTCTAGAAAAGCCTGTTCATATCACCATGTCTTTACGGGAAAATATTTTATTTGCGCGCGTGCGTTTATGTGCGCGTTTTTTCCCCAGTTTCTGCCTCATCTTTTACGCACATGTGGACATTTCAGTCCCTTCTAGTTCTAAGATTGACATTTGTTGTGTGTTAGTTTTTATTAGCGTACCTGTTGTTTGTCCATCATTGTTGTAGAGAACAATATTCACCTTTATCGCTCACAGAATGTGACATATCCTACCACACATTAAGCTAAATTGTTACGTACTTACTTTAACTAGCTACTTACCCACCTTGCTATCTACATATCCTCCCAACTATCTACCTACTTACCGGTTTACCTGTCTAAATACGTACAAAACTACGTATTATGTACCTGCTTAGATGCGTACCTAGCAACCTAGTACCTACCTATGTACCTAAACGTGTACCTACCAACGTACTTACCTACCTACTAAGCTACCTACCTACCTACATACCCACCCACCTACATAACTACCTACCTACGTACTAACCAATCAACCAACCAACCATACCTAACCCCATAAAAAAAACTGTCATTTACTGCCTTGCGGTGTAGGACAGGTGAGGGGTGGGGTTGGGGGGGGGGGGGTCTTGAGCCTGATGAATTGAGGCCACATGGCTGGTGCAGTCGCCGCGAACTGTGCAGGTTAGAGTTTTCTTTTTGCCCCCGACAGAAAAACCTCCACATCCGAATTCTTCAGTCAATGCATCTTTTCAGTCATATGTGCTGATTGTCCTCTAGCCAGCGGAACGCCGATGTGACTCCCTCAATCCTCCATTCTCAGACTAGATGTTGTAGTATCATATGCCAGGGTCTCCTGCATCAAACACCGCCAATCAACCTTCGCATAAACACTTCTTTCCAATTAAGAAACAGGGTGTATTCCGACAGAAGACTGGTTATATAGCAGGTAGGCAGAGGTGCCAGTTAACAAACAGGATTTATTCAGACAGAAATCGGATAGACAAAGAGTTGAGTTAAGCTAAGAACCGTCATAACTGCACTCAGCACATTCCCATACGCGCTCCGATACGGGTTCTCAGTCTGTTCCCCCGCCATATCCGCCTGATTCCAAAGGCGCTCGACAACCTCTTCCTTGTCCATAGATAAGTTAGTTAGTTAGTCGAGGTTCCAACTTCACGGCAACGGGTCGTCCCCATTATGCTCCGTTCGTGTGCTAGTGAATATCACACAAAATGCTCCCCACTGTCCAATGTGAAAAGAGGAATAGACAGGAGTCTCGGCAATCCAAGAGCCCGCACAGGTACACTGCATAATGCCGCCGCCAGAATGCCAACACAAAAGTCATCCACGAAAACCACAGTTCGTCGTCGATGGACTCGGCAGTCACCAGAAAGACCTCACTGACCCGGGTTTTCTCACATGGCTCGGTCTTTTTCCGCAGGGCGACCCGCCGAAAGTGTCGCATAAAGCACGAACTCCGTAGCTTCAGCGCCGACTCTTAGGAGTCTCCTAAAAATGCAGTCGTGAACCGAAAAAGAAAATCAGTCAATTTAGCAACAGGCGGTAGCCATTGTTCCGAACATGCAGGTCACTGTACAGGACAGATGTAAAAGCATTCCACGCAAATTTCACAGCTCACAGTGTCGCCCACGCTCTCATTAGTAGCAGGGCGACGGAACCATGTACTACCAGTCCAACATGAGGAAAATGCGATTGCAAATCTTAGCTACAAGCATAAACACGCCACATTCCTTAACGGTTCATTGCCTAACCGCCATGTTGGCGACCGGAAGTAGCGTCCACAGGTAATCTAACACCAAGAGGTCCAATCCCTGCCAGTCTATCAGTCTGTACCCCCCCCCCCCCCCCCCCCCCCCCGCACTCCCGCATGGCCAGGGCAAAATATCCACACAATTCTCTCAGTCTTGTTCTATGAAGAGAGGTGAGCCATTCCACACGTAACATTAGACAGACAATGAATACGACGTGAACTGGCGGAGTGCAATGGTCCAGTTAACAGGGCCGGAAACTAAGCATGGAGGACGGAAAGAGAGTTCCGCGAGGGGATCAGGATAAAGTGAAGAGCGACAGGGGAAGTGGACGCATTATGAAGATGATAAACTCTTAATCTTAGTGGGGTCAGTAATAGGCGTATCCACAATGTATGAGTCTGTGAACGTAGGCGGGTGTTGGTGCGATGGAGATCTCTTATCTCACCTCCATGCTCAGTTACTGCAGTGTTCATTGAACCGTTGCCGCAACACATGACAGCGCATCCTCCGACTATCTGCTATGTAAGGCGACTTCTCGGAGGTGTCGTGGCCGTGGTGGAGACGTTAGGTTCCGCCGCACAATGCGAAGGTACTGGTTTCAGGCTGGGAGTTTCTCCCAGAACATTTGGTACCTAGTGATATTACACGCCTCCTTGATCTGTTAGGAAGTGAGATCGGACACCTCGACTTCTCGAATAATGGTTTAAAAAAAAAAAAAAACAGGAGGTCTGAAGTTTAAACTGATATGCACACGAAAAGACACGATAGTCATTTTTAAATTATACAGCGGTAGAAAATTCAAATTACTATGTGAATATGTGTGCTGTATAAATTAGCTTGAATGGTTTATCTAATTACTTTAGTTTATGTTGCCTCATGTCTACAATATATACCTGACGAGAGCAACGACACATGCCAGATAATAAATCGTGCAATCTGTTGTTTATGTCTTCGTTATTCAAATTCACAACGGGAAAACATTTATCATCCTATGTTTGATAGCACGGACTTGTTCGTTTAGTATAGACCAGCCGTCTCAGTTACCTTCTTCTTTAAATTCTGCTCTTTCTTCATCGCATAACTCTAATATGTTCCATTTCTTTATTATAACGCTTTTTTACATTGCACCCCACCCCGGTTTTTCCGCCTTTAATTTCAAACAGTCTGTGTTATTTTTCTGCCCATCAATTCACTAGTTTGTCTATGTATTGTTGTTATATCTTTAAAAGAATTAATTTCAGTTTTGCCACATTTCTCGAGTCAATTCTTCCCCGTTTTTTATGAATTTATCTTCTTTTTGTTTTTTGCTTTATTTATTTGATCATATTCGTCTTTGTCATTTTAATTTTGTATTCCTATGTATCAACTTTAATATTTCTTCTCTCATCAATGTTATGTTAGTGTTGAATCTTATTTCCGGTACCATCTCTTTGCTAGGTTGATGAATGGATGCTAGTGCGATCCTGCTATATGCTTGTGAAACCTGGACTGTTTATCAGCGACACGCTAGGAAATTAAACCACTTCCACACAGTCTGCCTTAGAAAGCTATTGAAGATTAAATCCACACTCTATTAATGAAGAATCAGAATCAGGAAACGCATTAAAGACACTCTGAAAATCTCCCTGAAAGCTTTTGGAATTCATCTTGACACCTGGGAGACTGTTGCCAAAGACCGAAATTCGTGGCTTACATCATTACACAAGGGTGCAGTCACGTGTGAAGCAACCAGGACTGCAAGAGCTGTGAAGAAAAGGCTGGACAGAAAAACCACTGCAGGAAATCCTCCTCCAGAGACGTCAAGCATACTTTGCCTACATTGTCAAAGAACACTTCGAGCCAAAATAGGCCTTTTCAGCCATCTTAGAACTCACGGCTCCATACTTTCAACCCCACTGGATGAAATGAATGATCATCATCATTCTTAATATACAAACTAACAGTGTGCTCCAAGGGTTGATGCATGGGTGCTAGTGTGGTCTACGGGTTGATGCATGGGCGCTAGTATGGTCCAATGGTTGATGAGCTTTTTTCAATGTTGCTTTCACCCCCACAATCAATCAATCAATCAATCAATCAATCAATCAATCAATCCATTCATCCATCTATGAGTCTCAACTAATACCATCATATTTATTTCCAGTGTAACTCCATATCACCCACTGCTGTGTGAATGTGTAATAATAAAAAAAACTTGTCATCAACTTCGTCAGGGTATTATGAGCTGAGGTAGCTAGTTAGTTTCCACCTGGTCTTCTTTCCCTCCACCTCAATAAAGATAAATAAAGTAAAGAACCCATTGACGCTGCTTAAGGAGCACAGGGCATATGGTGCTAGAGCCACCTGTCCATAGACCGTCGTATACTGGATGGCTGATGTGGCAGGCATCACGTCGGTGGCCTTTACATCCCAAGAAATCTCCTGGTACCATGTGAGGCTGGGTGGATCTGGGAACCCAGTTGCATTTTTTTAAAATCCACCCGATGCGGACTCGAACCCGTGACTGCTGGGTTACCATCTTAACTTCTAGCCACTATACTGGGTCGGCATGTTAACTTCCAGCCACTATACTGGGTCGGCATGTTAACTTCCAGCTACTATGGTGGGTCGACATGTTAACTTACAGCCATTATTGTGGGTGGGCATGTTAAATTCCAGCCACTATGGTGGGACGGCATGTTAACTTCCAGCCACTATACTGGGTCGGCATGTTAACTCCAGCCACTATGGTGGGTCGGCATATTGACTTCCAGCCACTATGGTGGGTAGGTATGTTAACTTCCAGCCACTATATTGGGTCGGCATGTTAACTTCCAGCCACTATGTTGGGTCGGCATGTTAACTTCCAGCCACTATACTGGATCGGCATGTTAACTTCCAGCCATTTTGCTGCCGCGACTTCCATCAAACTCAGAAGTGAAATTAAAACATAGTGTGTGAGAGCTATGCGTTGTTGGGTTTCGAACCGACATCTACAGCCTCATGTTGGCATCCTCTTGTGATACGTCTCTATTGCCATGTTGGTAGCTGTTAGGTCTCTTTTGATTCTTTTATTTCTGGATCGACAGACAAAAGACATGCATTTTTAAATTCACTTCATATCTTATATAACTATGCATTATGCACCTGACGAGATACAGCAGCTATTCCAGGCAATAAACCGTGCAACATATTGTTTGTGATTTCTGTATTTAAATTCACTAAAGGAATGCGTTGTTTAGACAAACATATTGAAACTGAAGAACATTGCACACATAGACCTTGTCCAAGAACCGACATAGTTAATATCAAATATAATAAACGAAAACTTAATTGATAAATTGTTTTAAACCTCTCTCTCTCTCTCTCTCTCTCTCTCTCTCTCTCTCTCTCTCTCTCTCTCTCTCTCTCTCTCTCTCTCACACACACACACACACACACACGCACACACACAGACACACAGACAGACACACAGACAGACACACAGACAGACACACAGGCAGACACACAGACACACACCGACACCAACCCACCGACACCAACCCACCGACACCAACCCACCGAAACCAACCCACCGACACCAACCCACCGAAACCAATCCACCGACACCAACCCACCGAAACCAATCCACCGACACCAACCCACCGACACCAACCCACAAACATTTACATTGGGCCTATAATGCTACACCCATATCTTTATAAACGAATTAACACCAGGTGGCTGATGTGGCCCATATCTCGGCTGATGTGGCCCATATATCGGCTGATGTGTCCCGTATATCGGCTGATGTGTTGGCTGATGTGGCCCATATATCGGCTGATGTGGCCCATATATCGGCTGATGTGGTCCATATATCGGCTGATGTGGTCCATATATCGGTTGATGTGGCCCATATATCGACTAATGTGGCCCATATATGCCGCTGGCTACCTTTCCTGCCCAAGACAATTCATGATACCCAATTTAGGCTAGTTCGACCAGGTAAACCCAGATCAATTAATAACAATTCCGCCTCTGTGAGAATTCGAACCCCTGTCCACCATACCGACAGGCTAGCTAGCCTACCGACTACCCTAGCGCGGCCCTTATATACACACTTCTTTGATAAATTGATACATGCCAACCCGCAACAAAAGATGTCGGGTCGTTTTCTAATGGTATTATCGTCCTTGTGTTTTTCTCATTTAATTTCTAACAAAGCCTTCGAAGTGGGTGAGAAATGCAGTGAGCAAGACGAACAGGCGGCAGAATATACATCAAGATAGAGTAGATTGGGGAAATAACACGCCCAGATTAGAGATAGAGTCAGAAACATAAATTACCATAGCGTTTTATCTGACAGGGTAGGGACAAATAATGAAATAGATTGTTTTTATGGTGTTCGCTTTTCAATTAGTTCAAAACAACTGGTTGCCATATGGGGAGACATGGTCACACAAGGGAATCACTGGAAATAAACATGTTTGTCTGGTCTGGTCTGGTCTGATCACGTTCTGCCCTGCAAGATGTGTAAAATCATATATCATATGTTATGAAGTAAAGATGAATGTCTATGATAAAAAAATTAGCAATAAAAAGGGAATTACATAAAGAACTAGCAATAAAATGGAAATTACTTAATGGATTAGCAAGAAAAAAAGGGAATTATTTAAAAAATTAGAAATAAAAAAGGAATTACGTAATGAACTAGTAATAAAAGTGAATTACTTAATGAACTATACCAATAAAATTGGAATTACTTAATGAATTAGCAATAAAAATGAAGTATTTAAAGAATAAGAAATAAAAAGGGAATTACTGAATGAACTAGCAATAAATGGGAACTACACAAAGAACTAGAAATAACAATGGAATTACTTAATGAACTAGCAATAAAAAGGGAACTACTTACTGAACTAGCAATAAAAGGGAATTACTCAATGAACTAGCAATAAAAGTGAATTACTTAATGAACTATACCAATAAAAGGGAATTACTTAATGAACTAGCAATAAAAGAGAATTACTTAATGAACTAGCAACCAAATTGAATTATTTAAAGAATTAGAAATAAAAGGGAATTACTTATTGAATTAGCAATAAAAGGGAATTACTTAAGGAACTAGCAATAAAAGGGAATTACTTAAAGAACTAGCAATAATAGGCTGACAATCTTGGCGGGAGATGCACAATAATGCAGATACATCGTCGCAGACGTCTGACATGGATAAAAAAGAGTTTACAATGCAAGACGATCGAATTAATTGCACCATGTCATATCCCATACGGCAGGGTCTTTTTTTGCAGGATGGCCTGCCGATATCGTCGCACAGAGCACGCACTCCTTAGCTCCAGCGACAACCCCCAGGAGTCTCCGAGAAAATTTCACTCGTGAACAGAACGACGTAGGAGGGAATCAAACCCACAACCTTCGGAACGTGAGACAAGAGGAGTAATAACTTTGCCACGCAGACTCTCTTCATATGGAGAAACAACTAAAGCTAGTTCAGGAAGAGAAGCTTCTTGGCTCACGAGGAAGAGGGAAGACAACGGAGCGAGCACCTTGAGCTCCTGGATAGTCAGAGAGAGCTGTCAATGGCAGTGTGGACACGAGTAGAGCATTAGAAAACAGACTCTAGTGACCAGGCATTATTTTAAAGATTCAATAGCCCAAAATCTGATCATCATAATAGTGCTTATTATTATTATTATTATTATTATTATTATTATTATTATTATTATTACAGTATCATCATCATCATCATCATCATCATCATCATCATCATCATCATCATCATCATCATCATCATCATCATCATCATCATCATCATTATCCACCGAATCAAACGAAGAACATTTTGAGCAATGAGCACTTGTACTTGAAAATCAGAAAAAGAGTTCTTGAATGTTTTATAGAACCAGTTTTAACATGTCGCTGGGAATCTTGGACAATTAGTAAACAGGCAAAAAAAAAAATCACTGGAACTTGGAAATGTGGTTCTATAGAAGTTTGCTGAAAATTAAATAGACAGCCAAAATGAACACTTTTGGACATGACATTTTGAGGGAAGCTAAGTCGCACAGACAACTTGACACAATCATAGGAAAGAAGAAGTCATCTTTTTTTTTTTGGGGGGGGGGGGGGGCACATTATTAGAAGACACAAACTGGAACATGTCGTGACAACCGGAAAGATGTGAGGAAAGAGAAATGGAGAAAGACAGCGTGAGAATATTCTCGACAGTCTTGTGTCATGTCACGGAAGGGAGTCAAAAACGAACTGATCCATGCCGTCGGAGATCGCAATTTGTAGAGGGGTATGAATGTCCAGCAAGGCACTGGATGATGATGATGATGATGATGATCCACCGAGCAACGGTAGCGTGGTGACCAGACATAATTGGAAGGATTCAACAGTCAAACATCTGGCAACAACAACAACAACAACAACAACAACAACAACAACAACAACAACAACAACAACAATTATTATTATTGTTATTATCCATCGTAAAATAAAACTGAAAAGCACCGTAAAAAAAAAACAGGAAAAGAAAACACACACAAACAGCAACAAAAAAGCAAGATCAACAAAAAACAAAACAAACCCACACACAAAATGCCAAAAAAAAAACAAAAAAAACACAGATCAACGGTATTGTAGTCACCAGACATAATTATGAGGATTCAAGAGTCAAACATCTGATTAATAATAATAATAATAATAATAATAATAATAATAATAATAATAATAATAATAATTCAATTAATTCTTCAGCTTTCCGAGCCATTGAGGTTCTTTGCTGCAGATACAATCCGTCTCCATTCGTCTCTCTGGTGGACCTTCTCTTGCCAGTCGTTGATTCCAAGTGCTTGTAGGTCTGTACATGTATTATCTCTCGATTAATAATATTAATATTATTATTAATAATAATAATAATAATAATTATTATTATTATTATTATTATTATTATTATTATTATTATTATCCATCGAGCCACGAAAAGTCTAGTCGTTTGCACACATGGCTTTTGACCTGGCGATCGTGTTCACAGCGCTTGGAGGCGGGAATAAAAAAACATGGTCTGGACTCTCAGGTCGACTAAGCCCAAATTAGGCACCAGGACATGACCTAGGAAGTAGAGGCGGCTCGTGGGATACCGGCCACATCAGCCATCCAGTGCTGGTTGGCCTACAATATGAAGCTGGCACTATAAACCAAGACGTCTCATGGGATGACAAGATGTCCATTGTCTTTACTTATTATTATTCAGCAGACCGCATTGCGCTGTTTTTCATACAAAGGTACGAGTATCGGTCGTTCAGAAAGCATTGGCAAACTGCTGAAAGTAAACTTGCCTAAACATCACAAACAGCTCAAAATGCTGGAGTTGACTGCGTCGTCCCGTAAAGGATATGCAGCTAACTTTTTTTATGTTCAAGCGACTTTCCATCTCTCACTCTCATGATATTTATACTTCGCCTCGACATCGCAAGGTACAAGAGGAACATGATGAGATGAGATGAGATGAGATGAGATGAGATGAGACTTTCCAACGGTGGCTATGATTTGCAACGTTTTGTAAGGAGCCTACCATATTACAAGTATTGCTCTTCTTCTTCTTCTTCTTCTTCTTCTTCTTCTTCTTCTTCTTCTTCTTCTTCTTCTTCTTCTTCTTCTTCTTCTTCTTCTTCTTCTTCTTCTTTCTTTCTTTCTCGTTTTCCTTCTTTCTTTCTTTCTTTCTTTCTTTCTAATTGTTAATTATTCTAATTGTTGTGATGATGATGGTTATTATTATTTTATCATCATCATCATCATCATCATCATCATCATCATCATCATCATCATCATCATCATCATCATCACCTCCGTCTTCTTCTTCTTCTTCTTCTTCTTCTTCTTCTTCTTCTTCTTCTTCTTCTTCTTCTTCGTATTATTATTATTATTATTAGACAAACAAAAACTGCATTAAAAGCACCGTGTTACATTCTCAACATAGTGCCACTTCTGTTTCCTGTCTCACCTCACGGTTTCTCGTTCTGTCTGCTCCGAAGTCATCTATTGTTTTCACCTCACAGACATAATCAGAATGGGTTTAACTTCCCCCCGAACTGAAAAATCATGACTGGAAAACTTCTAGAAGCATGCTCCAGCTCTTTCGAGTTTTGCCGTTATTTGTGCGCCCCTTGAAGGCACGAGCGGCGGTGGATACTACCGGCTTGTTGATGTCTGTTCCCTTTCACTTGTAAGTAATGACTGTGGCTAATATGTTATTTCAGCTGGCATGCTTATCCCCGTCATTTACGTGTCTGGTCTGTTTAGTCTAGGAGCCGTAGTGGCGGAGTGGCTCAATGTTTGGCTGCGGACCCCGTGGCCATGCGTTTCTGTGTGTTTGGTTTGATTTGAGTTCCCTCGCTTGTAACTCAAGCGTAGTCCGTACACGTACTACAACGCCGGGTGCACTGAACTGATTTTTGTGTGTGGATTAGCTTTCCCTATTACCAGTGTCCCTCGCCATCAGACAAACCCGCTTCGACTTCAGGGGTACTTGTAGTTTACGTCCTCAAGTCAAGGACGAGAAGTCGTGTATTAGTCCAACTGATCGGTGTCGGGGTGTGGTCATGTGTTGGAGCCTACATCCGGGTGGATTTTGTACAATGGACCTAGGCTTTCAGGTATACCCAGCCTAAATCGGATACCTGGACATGCCTTGGGAAGCAAGAGCTGCGGTTTGATACTGACCATACACCCCCCACCCCACCCCCCACTCCCACCGAATGGTGTATATAACTACTTGCCTAGCACTCTGTGCTAAATCCGAAATTTAAAAAAAAAAGCTAAATTAGAAACATCAGTTGGGGAGCCAGGTGAGGCCTCTAAGACAGTTCATAAACAACTACACATGTATTGTTTGCCGTTCATAGAAGTAGAAAAAAAAAGAAGTAGGGATTGGAGGACGCACTAGACAACATAAAAATAAACATTGACAGTTATAGTTACCGACCGGGATTCGAACCTGACACTTCCAAATGACAACATAGCTTCGCTGTAGAAACACGTGTACTTCACCGCATTCATCTCATAATCTCTTCTCATCATGTTCCTCTTGTACCTTGCGGTGTCGTGGTGAGGTATACACAGCGGGAGACTGCCCGCTTATGGGCTTCACGTATCGATATTCCCATCGTTTACGTGGTCGGCCTCTTCCACTGCTTCCATCAGGCCTGTACATAGTTGTGATATTTCAGATTATTATATATCACCCAGCTCTTCCAGTGTCAGGTGATCAATATCTCGCCTATCGCTTTTACTACCCAGGGCATTTACGAGTACATATTTTACACTGGGTTGGTATGGAAGGCCAGGCCAATTAAATGGGACTGGAACCCATGACTACCGGGAGGGCAGGGAAGAGCGCTAGCCACTGTGCTGTGGAAACTCATACACTCTCTCAATAATGGCCAGTTATTACATTGTAAACGTTTTCAAGAACAACCTGTTATTTACTCCATAAACTCTTTCGATAACGAAAATATATTACTTCTTAAACTCTTTCAATAGCGGACAGTTATAACTGCATAAACTACGTCAATAACCGACAGTTGTTTCTCCATAAACTACTTCAATAACCGACAGTTATTACTTCAAAAACTCTGTCCATAACGGTCAGTTATTACTTCATAAACGCTGTCAATAATGAACAACTGTTACCTCATAAACTCTTGTCAATAACGGACAGTTATTAATGCATAAACTCTGTCAATAACGAACAGTTGTTACTTCATAAACTATGTCTATGAAGGACAGTTATTACATCGTAAAGTCTTTCAATAACGGACAGTTATTACTTCATAAACTATGTCTATGAAGGACAGTTTTCAAAAGTATTGTAATAATGGACAGTTATTACTGCATAAACTGTCAATAGCGGACGGTTACTACTGCATAAACTCTGTCAATAACGGATAGTTATTAAATCGCAAACTCTTTCTTGTTCTACTCTTTCCACGCTAAGGACGCCTACTTCAAGCAGCCAGTGCTTGGGACTGTGGAAAAACTTTAACACTATGGAATCGATAAGGCTAAAATAACATTTTGGGCAGCATAAGTGAATTTAACTGTTATGTACAGGGACCCTGGGTTTACAGTGCCCGGGAAGTTTTCACTTGAACAGGAGGTCACGCGTTCGAGTCCCTGTCCACGCAAGTTTCAAAATATACCTGGATGTCCACGTCGCAGAACATATGTCGATTTAAACGGTTTAAAGGCTAGACAGTCGACTTCATTGCACCGGGTTAATCTCATATGGTTCGATGTCTGTCCGCAGGGCGGTTGCCGAAATGTCGCACAAAGCACGAACTCTGTAGCTCCTGTGATGACCCCCAGAAGTCTCGGAGAAAATTAGACCAGTGAACCGAATGACCGAGTATGTAATTGAACCGATAACCTTTGGAGCGCGAGGAAGGTGGCTTAACCACTTGGCCACGGAGGCCGCAGGGCTGTAAGCACATGCACTTGAACTTCCTGTGCCCTGAGAGTGAGATAGGGGATGGTTCCCAAAACCAGTCATTTGTACGTCAACGTCCCGTTCAGGAAGCAATGGCAAGCTACTGAACGCAAACTTGCATAGAGAATCAAGCTGGGTTGATGGCAAAGTCCTGCAAAGACATGCACCCACTGAGTACCAATTAGTCTATACATTTATGGACAAAGCACCATATAACTCATAGTCTCCGTACGTATACAAGGGTCCTTCACTTGAGTTCACCTAGATCGGTAGTTCCCAAACTTTTCAACTAGAGGGTCATATCTACAATGTTCGGCAGTGAACCGGGCCACAGTGTTATAAAATTATGAAAGTCGTGCAATATTGTTACCTTTCTTAACTTACATTGTAAATCAGTTTCGAAAATTGCTATTAATGTAATTAATTTACAATTGTAACTGTTCTACATAATCAGTTACTTAAGTTCTGATGCCAGTTTATCAATGTCTGGGCACACATCTGTCGTGCCCAAAGTCATAAGCGCTGCTAGGTTACTGTGAGTCTGGTACGTTGCTTGTTGTTGTCGTTGTTTTTTTTTTTTTTAAATAACAGTCATTGCGGAAAATGACTGCTCGAAGCCTCGCGCGTGCCACTTTCTGACAACTGGCGGGCCACAAATTATTCCCAGTTCACAAAGTATGAGGGATTTCAAATAAATACCTACACAATGTGTCAGAAATTACAATAACCATGCCATTGTCTTGTTACTCGTCAATATTGTTGTTAAGGGTGTCAAGAGTGGTAATCAAGGTGCAGAGGAACACAGTGACGTCATAAAGACAGTTTAAAGATGGCCGCCCACTTATTTTACATGCACCAAAGAGGAGTAGCGTCCTGGTATCCGTTGTTTGGTAAATGGGAATATTCTTAAGTGATTCAGTGACAAGCAGAAAGCGGGTTTGAGCCTAACAAAAACGGATACCGAAAATGGGTATATGGGTGTGCCACAGTTATGACTTAAACGTTGTTAATGTGGTAGCACTCAAGTTGCATTATATATCAAATTAAAGGGATTGCATTGATTGATTGATTGATTGATTTAGGAACCGACATCACAGCATTCGGGACATTCCCATAAGCGCTCCGTCTCCATCCTCAGCAGCCAGCGAAGAGTTCCAACACTAATAGTTCCAGTAGCAATCTGATTATATGTCCGTCTTACCTTTCCTCTGAGCGTCGAGCGTCGGCCAGATCCCCTCATCACGCCTCGCTGTCTCATTCTTACCAGACTATGGTGATCCATTTGCTCCTCCGAGGTGTACACGTGCTCTCACAAGGCCGCAACCACATCGCTTTTGTCATACATCAATACTCCACCAAGTTTTGCCGAGCCAGCCAATCTGTCCGCATAAGAATAACTACTGTATATAAAGTTAGTTGCATATCCTATACGGGACGTTGCAGTCTATCCTAGCATTTTTTGGCTGTTTGTGATTTCTTGGCAAATTTACGTTCGGTAATTTGCCATTGCTTCTGAACGACCGGCAGTCATACCATTGTATGAACACCAAAGTATGGCGGTCTGCTTCTAAATCGCCCGCAGCTGTGTTTCGAACGCGTTATTCGGGATTACGGGATTAGCCCATGGCTGATGCGGGCAGTCACTGAAGACGATTAATCATCCCATGGTAATTGATCTGTTAAACATGTGAATCGGCACATTATGATGATGATGATGATGATGATGATGATGACTACGGAGAAAGAAATGAATGACTGGCACCTTGCCGTCTTGACAGACGATAGTTTGTGAAATGGAGTTATACCTCCCCATAACGCAAAGCCTGGGTTGAATATAGAGACCATGTGTTGCCCATGCAGCATGATCCCTCTCTCGGCCTGCCTAGTTTACTCCAGAGGAAAGGTAACACCAATACTTCTGGAACAAGACACACTATAGAAGCTGCCAGATCAGCAAAGCAATGCTCTAATTGTCCGCCTGTCGGAGCTTCCATCATAGACCAGTTGCCGACCAAGGCTTAGAGCCTGGTCCACCTTGCCATAACATTTAGTCTTTAGGTTGCATTTCTTCGACCTAGGGTGAGGCCTGTGCCCTCAGGGTGAGGCTTGTGCCCCCTCAATTGCACTCCTCCGCCCAAAGGCGTTGGCATAATGTGGGGTGTTGTGATTGGTGAGCGCCGCCCAACATTCGGCGTTAACAGAAGCATGTAGTACCGTCTACTGTCATACGGTAGCTCAGTCATATCTGACTAAGACCTGACAGTCAAGAAGACAGAAATACCACAATGTAATATACGGGTAAAAGCAATTATTCTTAAACAAGTGAAACGGTACAACTATCTCGGAACAGTCATAACATCTGCTGGGAGATGCCTTGAAGAGATTAGAACAAGAATCGATAAGCGAAGGTAGGGTTTTGTAAAATGGAAAACACTGTTCTTTTCAAACCACTGCGGCCTTTAAATGGCCAAAATATTTATTTTAAACACATCACAAATGCAAGCCAAAGTCGGGCACACTGACCTTTGAGATGCATAACTAGGAGTGATGCACTTTCCTCGAAAGAAGAACGAGGGAGAAGCAGAAAAAAAGACTTTCATTTAAAGAACTAATATTTATGACTGTGACATGTTTGATTGAGTTGCCAGAGGACCTAGTTTGTAGTGTTCTCTGGAGATATATCTTGAATAATAAATAACAAGATAAAGGATATGATTTAGCACGTTTTG
>JACEFZ010003753.1:1060000-1078544 GCA_014155875.1 Cepaea nemoralis | reverse complement strand
TAAAATAGAAACACCAATGTAGAGCTCATGGAGAGAACCAGACAAAAACCAGCTAACCAAGGGGTGAAGAAAATACGCTGGAACTGGGTAAGATATCCAGTGAGAAAAC
This sequence comes from Cepaea nemoralis, assembly GCA_014155875.1. Lineage (NCBI taxonomy): Eukaryota > Metazoa > Mollusca > Gastropoda > Stylommatophora > Helicidae > Cepaea > Cepaea nemoralis. The sequence continues at coordinate 1,078,435 of JACEFZ010003753.1, read as the reverse complement.
CTGACTGTAGTATAACTAGTAAGGTATTTTGTGGAATCCAGAGAACAAAAGAAATAGAAGAAGACTTAAAAATACACGGAGAAGAGAAGAACAGAAATGAATAATATGGGGAAGACAAGGACAGAGCTGCATGGGATAGCTAGGGATAGGACGGCTGGGAGTGAGTTTGTTACGGGTCAATGCATCATTGGGGGATACAGCTTGAAAGAATTAAGCATAGTACGAACAATTAGACAAGAGGTATAATTGGCTGGTTAAACTCTAGGTTGTTGTTTTGGAGCAGATTAATCTTAAACAGACATATGTTTCTATGTATGCTAGAGCGAACAGCGAAAAAATGATAAAAAGAACGAGATTCTAGAACTGTTGCGATTGTTCTAGAAACCCTGCTAAAGCTATTGTATGGTGTAATCAGGCACTGTTTCAGAAACCCTGCTATAGCTATTCTAATGATGGAATCCGGCATTGTTCCAGAAACCCTGCTATAATTATTTTATGATAAAATCACGGCATTGTTCCAGAAACCTTACTGTAGCTATTTTATGGTAGAATCACGGAACCCTAGTAGTTTGTACACAGCTTTGCTAGCGCAGCTGTCAGAGGATCACTATGCAGCTGTGAGGTCGATCAAGTCAAATACAGTTCAGCAAAAAAGTCACGATTATGTTAAATGATAGCGGCTACACGGGGAAACAGACATCATAACTTCGACCTGTGAGTCAAACGTTCGATTCTCACGGTTGGCAATAAAACACAACCCGCTGAAGATGACACATGATGTGAAGAACCAACGATGTCGATTCAAGCTACAGTGACATTTCCGTAAATAGTGTCACCTTGAGGAATTATCTGAATACGTCAAATGTCGTCGCCATATTGAAAATTGGCTGAGATGAATCTCCTACACAATATCTCTTTCACTCATGGGTGTAAAGTCTAAGAGACTAATTTTCGTCAGTATTTTGATGTTTTCCCTGTTGTATTCTCTCTTAGTTGCCTGCCTTTGACATTTCAAGGCAGCTTGCTTTTTTCCATCAAAGCAAAGGATAAGCGATCTCGCTCTTAAACTTCCCGTTCGCTGAAGGCGGGGTAGCGGATTCAACCCTTTCAGTTGGCCTTAAATGTTGACTTCTCGCTCAGAAGCAATGGCAAACTACTGTTCATAAATATTGCCTAGAAAATAAAAAAAAGGACATAACACATGTAAAGTTTAACAGTGTATTTGAGAGTAAGCAAAATACATGTATGCTTCAGAAATTATTCCTACCAGCTTTTCTAAGACTTCTAAATGTCTTTATTCTTTCGTCCATATAGATACATATACAATTTCAGGTCCTCAAACCAATGTTTCTATATGCTTGTTAATGTTTTGTGACTGCCGATGATTATATGCTGATTGAGGTCTTCAGTGAACCGTATTGGGCATACAGTGCTAGCTCTGTATTTTAATAGATCAATCGGAACTCTATGAGTGATGTGGTCAAAACCATGCCTTTCGACTTTACTTCCTCGAACATTTACTCATGTCAGTTTTAGGCTGGGGTGATCTGGAAAAGCAGATCTAGTTAAAAACAAATCCCAGCATAAAGTGAGATTCGAACGCATGGTTACATGTTATAGGCAAGCGTGCTAGTCACTGCGCCACTGCGGCTCCCAAAGATTGATTTCTCACTGCTTTTAATCGTCGCAAGACAGTATTTGGTTTGGGTATTATTTACTCTAACAGAAAGAAACTGCAATGGTATAATGATGCGCTTCCTAACAGGACAATGATCTTGGTTCAATCCCAGGTAGAATTTATCGTTCCCGATCGATGTGACTCAGGGTCCACTCAGATTTCCAAATAGAGTACCGCATCATGCTCAGAACTCTCTGAAAGCGTCAGGAACGAACGAATAAACGAACAACTGAACTTTATTTTCAAAGTGTCAGAACGTGGGCACGCAGACCCGTCTCACTTCCGGCCCTTTCAGGTGAGGAGATGAGGATAAGACTGGGATAGGTCACCCAATGTCATTATGTCGTGAGATAGCATCTCTAAAATGCTGTCTCCACATTGAGCAATCACCCGTCTGTAGATTTCACAAGGTTTCATACGCTCTGACCACAACAACGAATAACACCTTTTTGTTCTCCCACAGTACAAGTCGATAGTGGACAGCCATTTTGTAATCGCCATTGCTCATGCACAAATTATTCAATCCTCAAGACCCCCACATGAGGTATTCTTTAGGCTCTGGTTAGTGACCTGAAATAAAGTTTATTTCTTCTAATAAAGTGTCCACAAATCTTGTATGTCTACATTTAATCTGCATAAACAATTTACGGTTTTCATATGTTTTGTATGACTTTCTCGTTCGTTTTTCTGTTCATTGTACTCTTTGTATTTTCCATAGAAACCACCTTTCCACTGCTATTGTTCATGTTTCACATGCATACAACAGTTAAGATTCTATTTAATATTTCAACACTCATTTTTCTATGTGCAGTTGATAGCTTTTATTGACGAGCATGTTTTCCATGTCTCAATAGATTATATTCTGCACAAAATAACCAACAAATAATATTACTGCAACCACATGGGCTTAATTGATGTCCTCCTTTGCGATTGATTCATTACTAGAAACGAAAAGTCAAAGTTAAAAAAAGAGCGCTGTTGTTGTGAGGGAAAAGAAAGACAGAAGCAACATGAATAGACAACACTTATGTTTTCCCAGAAAAGAAATATTCTTAGACCAGAATGTTATCACAGGTTTGAAATCTCAGATGAATAACTTTAAAGTAAAGAAAAGGTTTCCTTAAAATAAACAGCAGAAAGAGAGAAGCCTGGATTGGATTAACCAAAATAAGCAATGACACAAACCAACCAGAACTGACAAGGGAAAGACAAACGTTTGGAAATATGGTTTAGATTGAAGGGACCAGGTGCGTTCAAGTAAGCAGCACGACTACGGCTGAATACACACTTTTATGATTTACCATCTGGGAATCATCATCATCATCATCATCATCATCATCATCATCATCTATCATCATCATCATCATCGTCCTCGCCGCCGCCGCCGCCACCACCACCATCACCACCCCACTCCCACCCACCCCCATATGTTAGTCTATAACATTTTTATAATTATTATTCTTATGCATTTCATCTCCCAAATAGAGCATGATTTGCATATCCTTTACAGGACATCGCTGTCAACATCAGAATCTTTCAGCTGATTGTTGATTTCTTGGCAAGATTACGCCCAGTAGTTTTCCATTGCTTTCTGAGCGACCGGCTCCAAACTCTCATAAGTCACTGGCGCGACTCGAACCGCTTCCAATTCTCGTGCGCTCACGTCAACTACGAGAAATAGAGCTTAGACCGAACAAAAAATAAAACATGTAGAGTCTTTTGTAGACTCTGTCGGGATTGGTTGGACTTTGGGGCTACATTTGTTTCCTATGCGATGAGGTAGCCAGTGTCACGCCAAACCACCAAAGTAACATTTCACGACTTTCATGGTGTTATTATCCCTTGTTTCCTTTTTGGGCCTCGGTAACGAACTGTCCTTTACAAGCTACGAAACTCGGCCTTGACTGTATTTGAATAGCTACGATTACATGCTCCATCCGTTTAGTCAATGTTTGTTTTACCTCCATAGTTTTGTTGAATAAATACATCAATGAGACTCATCTGTTTCTCTAATATTTGGAAAGACGAAGATGTCGTTTACGAATATGATACAGAAATGATGTTTCTTCCATGGGAGTATCTGAATAAAGCAGATTATAACTACTAGTGTTTCTTTTGGGTGTCTAAGAGGTAAATTAATGCATTAATTATCTCGAATATTACTCCGGATGCTAACGTTTTCGTTTGTTAAGTAGAATTCTTACCTATCTCATATACCTAAGAGTCTCAAATCTCACACTACACCTGTTATTTGTAATTATTTTGTTATGTTTCTAATTGCATCTTTGTGTTGTGTTCGTTTGTTATCACCTCACATTATAAAATATGAAACATTTTGTTTATATACAAGGGGGTTTCAAATGAAAACCGTAAAAGTGTGACAAAAATTACAATAACCATGTCATGTAATCTATCAATATTGATGATAAGGATGACAAGAGGGTTGAGCAAGTGACATCACGGTGCAGATGAACACAGTGACGTCATAAGGACAGTTTACAGTTGCCCGCCCCGTTTTTGACGTGTACCAAAGAGGAGCATCGTTCTGTTATCCATTTTTGATCAGTGAAGGAGTGAACCTATAGAAATTCATCGGTGCAGGAAGGTCCAGTATTGTGATGCATACCTGTCAGTCCAACAAGTGTATGAGTCGAGTAGGAAGTTTCGACACGCAATCAAATCTAAGCAACGTGGACTTCTGAGTACAGGTGTCATTTTGTAGAATGACAATGCTTGACCCCATACTGCCCATGCAACGGTTGAAACCATCGAAAACCTCCACTTTCAATGTGCACCACATCCCCCGTATTTGCCAGACCTAGCCCCAAGTAGTGGCCACCTGTTTGGACAACGAAATGAGTAAAGAATTTAAGGTTTTCATTTGAATCCCCTTCGTATATAGGTAAAACTGAACAGGATGGTATAGCTGAAGTATTAACTAGGAAAGAATAGACTAATAAACGCGCACATTGGAAACAAAATAGTTTATATAATTTAATTCTCTTCTAGAACATTTCTCCATTAGATATTTAGTTATATTATACAGCTGTGTTTTTTCACCAACAGTGTCAATTTCCTCCTTCGTGCATTCTAATTATATTACTGTTTGCATATTATTTTTCTCAACAATGTATTATAAATGTTATCTTTTGTCAGTAATTTGAGTCTTTTTCGTTATATTTTATGTATGTTATATTTTTGGTATGTTTTAATGTTTTGATATTTATACAACAACAGTGAATGCACAGTAAGAACAGATGGAGCACATACACTAAGAACCCTTCACCATAAGATAACGAGTACGACAAGGTTGTTTCCTGTTCCTTCTCTTGTTTATAACCTATATAGACAGCATATGTAAAGAAACCAGCCAAACAGAGACCACAGCAACACCACATGATGAACAGAACACGAAAGAAGAACCAAAGGCAAATTACACCATTAAAGAACTATTTATGGACGGTCAAGCACTAATAGCAAAATCAGAAGCAGAATTACAAGCCCACATAAATAGCTGGACGTTTTAAGGGAAGCTGAGTCTCAAAGACAACTTATCGCAAACATCAGAAAGAGGCAGTCATTGTTTTTTGACTACGTTTATGAGAAGATAACAACTGGAACATGTTGTGACATCCGGTCAGATTTGTGGAAAAAGAGAGAAGAGGAAGACAGCATTCCCCACCCTCTCCATGTAATAAATTGTAAACATACATTAGTATTAGAGGTGTCGTGAGGACGTTGCGAATGTGATTCCCAATCCTACATACCGCGCTCAAAACACAACTGCAGGCGATTTGGAAGCCGACCGCTTTGGTTGATTTTATACAATGGTATGAGCGTCGGTCGTTCAGAAAGCAATGACAAACTACTAATCGTAACCTTGCCTAGTAAATCACAAACAGCCAAAGAATGCCATGGTTGACTGCGACGTCATGTAAAGAACACGCAAATAATTATCTAGTGTTAGTGTTCGCCAAGAAAATGCTTAGTGAATTGTCCCTATATGATCACGCACACTTCTCTCTTCACTGTTTAATTATTACCGTACTTAAAACATTCTGCCCCTCTCTGCTATTAATTTATTATTATATTTCTCACAGTATGTATTGCATTGATTCTTCTATAAAATAATTGTTACTTTGACCAAGCATGCCCAGCCTTTTCTTTAGAAGAATTGAAAAGCCAATAAATAAATAAATAAATAAATGAATAAATAAATAAATAAATAAATAAATAAATAAATAAATAAATAAATAAAGGAGAAGACGAATAAGAAAAAAAAAAAGAGAAGACGTAGAAGAAGAAAAAAAATTCACAGACGAAATTATATCAACTAAAAATTATATTACATAGTGAAGACACTGAAAATGCCACTGTCTTTGAGAACCTTGGCGTCAACATTAGCAGCAATGGTAGAATGTTGAAAATAATTTTAAAAAAAACATATAAGAGACTGCAATTGCAATGCAGACTTGACCTTGGCACAACAATAAGATCCAATAATACAACAACAGCAAACGAATAAAAGTAAACATTTTGAGAATATGCATCGTCACAGCGGCAACCTAGGAATGAGAATCAACCACTAAAGACGAAAATCAGGGCTGCCCAACTTAAATGTTGCAGACACATTCTTAGAATACCGGGGATCAAAATAAAGAAAAAATACTGACGTATACAAGATCTATTAGCACTGCAGCAAAGGGGTTACGGACGCAAGTGGCAATCCCGCATACCACGTTCGAAATACAGCTGAGCTGCGGGAGATTTGGCAACAGGCCGCTTTTTGTTGGTATTCATACAATGGTATGGCAAACAAATGAACTTAAAACCTGCCAAGAACTCACAAACAGCCAAAACTGCTTGGGTTCACTGCAACGTCCTGTAAAGAGCATGCAAATAACTTTAAATACATATATGTAGTTATTAAGGAGCTGCCATGATTAATTAATGTCATGAGATCGATCGGACAAGGGTTCGACGACTGCTTTCGTCGTCTCGCTAAGTGAGGGAAAGACTGGCCACCTATTCCTCATTGCACTCAGACCTAATAAAACATAACGGCCCCATCAAATCACAGACCCATAGCAAGAAGTTCCTTAATAAAAGTTTTTAAAACAAAACAGAAACCAAGTATTTTAATTTAGTAAAAGTTATTTTGTTACTTATTTGTTAACTTCACCGTTACACTGTTATGATCGGATATTCGATTTCACCATTACCCCTACTCCGTTCAACCTCAAGGAGAAGTTATGTTAGAGTGCATCCCAGGCTCAGATTAATAGTCCTGTGACTGAGTCAGCAACTGCCCACGGTTTTACCCTCACAAGCTTATTAATTTAACGGTGATCGTTGTCCATATGGGATATTATTTTATGTCGCTATTTGTACTGTTCCAAACTTAAATATGTTAAGACTGTGGAGTACTTTTTCCAAATCTGTGTAAATCTTTTCATGCCTGTTAGATTTTACAAAACATTTACGAAGTGCATGTTTGTTGCCTATGCCATTTATAACATTCTTCTGATAGATTCATTGTCGTATGTTAAAGTATATGCTATATTTGTTTGTTTGTTATCATCAGGGCATCCGTACCTTTGCTGATGTGTCCTTACATAGTTTTTTCCATTCTATGATAGGGTCAATATCACGCTGGCTGCGTTTATTTCCCGTAATATTGTCAAGTACCCATTTTAGGTTTCATCGACCTGGAAGCCTAGGTCCAATAATATAATTTCCGTTGTTAGAAATAATAAATTAATATAATTTAATAATAAAAGGGGACTTCTAGTAATAAAATTTTCCCTGGTCTATGGGTAGTGAGATCGGACGCCCGTGTGTATTGTTGCGCACGTGTGTATTGTTGCGCACGTAAAAAATCCCTTGGCAGTTGGAAATCTAAAAAGAGTAGCCTAACGGCACTGCCCGGGCAAAATTTCTAGTTAAAAATCTACGCAAAGTGTTTCAGGATCCTCGCCGGTTTTACAGAGTTCGTGCACTGAGCTGAGTTTCTCTGGACTTAGGCTTGAGTTAGGAGAAGAACGGAGCACTTATGGGTTACACCCGTGTGCCATGATGTTGATCCGTCGACTAAACTAAACTGTATAATTTCCGCTTCCATGGGGGTGCGAACACATGACTATCGTACCGGCATTATAGCGTCTCGTGCTCTTCTATGTATTACCAAAAATGTTTTTCTCACTTTTAATGATAAGCACTTACTATCCAAGACGTTCTTCACTCTATAAAATACCATATTGCCAATATATCTCACTGATATAAATACGATTACGTTACTCTTTATTTGAATGTACATTAAGTTACTACTGTTCATATTTATATAAGAGCAATCATAACATTTGTTCAAGAGAAAATGGTAAACTTAATATAGTACTTTTATATGATCGTTGGGAGAAAGCTGAAGGTATAGAGAAATGAATTCCCCAAGAGAATTCTAAGACAAACAGTGAATTCAAGAGGCGGGTGATTTATTGCTCTGTTCAATTCTTCGTCTCAGTCGGCGTGCCAAGAGATAACACTTTCCATCTTTCTTTCAGGGTTGAGAAATTTCAAAATCGCTTATACACTGTTGTCTGTCGGCAAATGGCGGCTCCAGTATAGTCTTGCTTCTTGAAGACACAACTGCGAGTGTACAAATGTTTGAGTTTAATGATTAAAATATACTGGTGTTTGATTGAACTGTTTTGGTTTATTTAGTTTTTGCTTTAAAATCATCCTTGTTTGAAATGTTTGATTGAAATAGTTTTTATTCGTAGTTGTCGCGGTTGAGTAGCGGTTGTGTTAGATGTTTAATTAAACTCTTGTGATGCACGTAGTTGTTGCAGTACAGTAGTACTTGTTTTGGGTGCAAAATTGTACGGTTTTGTTTGCACGAAGTTGTTGCTGTACAGTAATAGTTGTTTGGGGTTCAAAATTGGAAGGTTTTGTTGCAGGAAGTTGTTGGAGGAGTGGCTGGCCGAGTGGCTAGAACTCCGGATTCTTCCGGAGACCCGGGTTCGAATCCTCGGTAAGGTGTGGGTTTTTTTTTTTTTGGGAGTCTTCGTGAGGAAGTGGTCAAGCCGTTTAACTTGGGCTCTGAAGGTTGTGGGTTCGATTCCGGGCCGCGTCCTTCGGTTCACGAGTTAAATTTTTCGGAGACTTCTGTGGGTCGTTGCTAGAGCTACGGAGTTCGTGCTTTGTGCGACGCTTTCCGCGCTGCGGAAAGAGACCGAGCCATATGGGATAACACCCGGTGCAATGAAGTTGACCCTGTCGACTTTTAAGCGACTTTTTGTTGCTGTACAGAAGTGGTTGTTAGAAATGATTGACTGAACTGTTTTATTAGACGTAGATGTTGCCGTTCAGTAGTGGTTGTTTGATATGTTTGATTAAACTATTACATTATTCATAGTACAATAGCGATTGCTTGAGGTGCTTGACTGAAATGTTTTGCTGCGTATAGTTGTTGCTGTACAACGGTTGCCGTTTCATGTCTGTAGTTTGATTGCTTTGTAGCATGTAGTTGTTAGTTTGCAGTAGATGTTGCTGTCCGTAGTAGCTGTTGGAGTTCTGTGATTAGACTGTTTTATTGCACGTAGTTGTTTTTGTCTATAGTGGTTGTTTGAGCTTGTTGAAGCAACCTGATGCATGTTTTAGTTTGCGAGGCCTATCAAATCTATCATCACAGTATCTTGTACATGTGTTTTGGGTGATTGTGCTGAAGGATGGGCCATAAAGGTAGTTCGTCCATGCAGCACCCATGCAGTACACACTGAAAGCCTCAACGAGGAATGAAGAAAATTGCTGCTTAACACTGTGCTCGGTGCAGTCAAACCTCTGGTGACACGAATTGTTAGGTTAACTAACACTGGGAAGCTGCACAAGGCTAGATGTAGGATTTGTAGGAAACCAACAGGCATGTTATCTATATTTGATTGACAGACCACACTCCTCTTCCATCTTTGCAACGGACATTTTCAGACTGAGATTAGTCTAATAAGCCACTTTCGCGCCACTCTAGACCTGACAGCTGACAACAATGGTATAATAATTATCGTTTGTTTGCTTTGTGACGAATGGGTTACGAATGTTATTCGTAATCCCGCATATCGGGATTGAAACACAGCTGCGGGCGATTGGAAGAAGACTGCCTTGTGTTGGTTTCCATTGAATGGTATGCGTACCGATCACTTAGAAAATCAATAGCGGACTACTGAACGTACATTTGTACCGATCACTTAGAAAATCAATTGCGGACTACTGAACGTACATTTGTACCGATCACTTAGAAAATCAATAGCGGACTACTGAACGTACAATTGCCCAGGAATCACTAGCAGCCAAACGATGCTGGAATTGACGGCTACATTCTACAACGAACTATTTTTTCGTCCCTCTTTAATATTGACATTTCACCCCATCCAAAGAATGACATATTGCAAAACTGGTATAATAAGCCACTATCAACCAATGCTAGGACTGACAGATAACATTGGTCCAATAAGCCACTTTCGTCCCACCCAAGAAATGACATCTTACAAAACTGGTACAACAAGCTCCCTTTCAACTCACGCTAGGACTGACAAATAACAATTTGGCTTTCTACTAAAGGGTGTATTTTGAATGACTGTGCAGTGTTTGAAAATATTGCCGGTCCAAGCTTTGTATCCACCCTCTGTAAAGTTCATGCAACATAAAAGGTAAATACAAAACTTGGACCGGCAATATTTTCAAACACTGCACAGTCATTCAAAATACACCCTGTACATCAATGGCCAAACAGCAATAGCTAGAATTGGATACCTACAACAATGTGTGTTCAACAGACAGTAGAAAATAAATATTATTGACGACAGAAACACCATGCAACAATGTACCCTATACGGATTCAATTATTACTGAAGATACTGAACGAACGAACGTACGAACGAACGAACGAACGGTCTTTATTTACAAAGGGTAACAAATTGGGCACGCAGCCCGTCTTACATTCGCCCTTTCCAATCACTCATCTGTCATTCATCAATTGTGCATGTTACATTCACATAGGGAAAAATATTGCCTAATGGATGTTGTAAACATAAACAATGCATATTACCATGTTATGAGACACGCAGACATACGTGCACACGCACATTCATAAACACTCATACATACATGCCTGCATACATACTTACATCATTTGCACAAAATCTCACAGTTTGCACACACACAATAACGTACATATACACAGTCCCTCGCATACACTGCATGCATGCACACATACCCACACACACATATACACATACATACACGAACATTCACACACACACATATAGCACTCATACACACACAAACACACATTCACACACACAATCACACACACATACACACATACACGTACACACATACATACACACTAACATACACACGCACTTATGCACACACATACACACATACATACACACATTAACGCAAATACACGCACACATATACACGCATACACATGCACACACATACATACACAAATACACATACACCCATATAAACACTCACACACAAACACAATACACACAACCACTCACCCATCCACACATACACGCTGCCTAAACATCACTAAACAAATTTGAAAAAAACTCCCACACACATACACTGACGATTATCGGGAGCATCCACACAAATAACGCACAAACACACATTCCCTCGCATAGCACACAAATACACACCCCCTCGCATACACTGCATGCATGCACACACACACACACAAGCATATACACATACATATACGAGCATACATACATACACACGCAGATACACACATATACTTACGCATGCACATACACACACCTACACACATTCACACCCATACACACATATTTACACATATACACACATTCACACACGCACACGCATACACATACACATGCATACACATAAACACACATACAAACATACTCACACATACACACAAGCATACACATACCATCCATCCATCGTGTGCCATGCCGGTAAGCGTGGGCGGTCATGTTCTGCCATCACACTCGATCACCAGAGTCGTGGATCAGCTCCGTGTTTGTCTCGACCATGCCACAAGGCCAAGCCATCCAGGTACTTGCTTCTAGGTCTTCCCCTTGGTCTGTTCCCCTCGATCTTACCAGTCGTCACCAAGTTCTCCAATCCATTTCTTCTCATAACATGCCCAAAAAATTTTGACTGTCTACGTCTAATTTCTCTAATCAATTTACTATCTTCATTTGTTTCTTGAAGAACTTGTTCATTGGTCTTTCTGGCTGTCCATGGTATTCTTTGCATTTTCCTCAGAAACCACATCTCTACACCCATCAGATGTTTTTCAGCCTGAGTGCTCATTGTCCACGCTTCACATCCATATAAAAGTACAGGTTCTATGTAGCATCTCAACACTCTTTTTCTCGTTTCAATTGACATCTTTTTATTGGTCAGTATGTTTTTCATCTTGCTAAAGGCTACTTTTGCCATGGCGATTCTTGTTCTAATCTCTTCAAGGCATCTTCCATCAGATGTTATTACTGTTCCGAGATAATTGTACCTATTCACTTGTTGAAGAATATTCCCATTTACTTGTATATTACATTGTGGTACACATATAAACACATATACACACATTTACATAAATACATACACATACACACATAAACACTCATACACACATTCACACACATATAGCATGCACACACACACACACACACACACACACACATACTCTCACATACACGCTGCCTCATATAATCACTAAAACTAATATATACAAACTTCCACACTTTATACACCCATACACTGATGACTATCGTGATCATCTTCACAAAACCGTTTAAAATCTGGAAAACATGAAAAAATAATGTGGGAAAAAAACATGTGAAAATGAAAGAAATATGTTATACATTGTGTATCGTAAAAAATAGTGATGCAATTCAATAGGATAATTCATGGAATTGACATAAGCATGATTAAATAAGCAGTGCATATAGTAACAGTTAAATTCAAGTGGCAGTACAAATACTAATATGAAAGATGAGGATACAGATAAAATATGGAATAGCATTGTGACATGTATGTCGTCATCCCTCAGTCTTTTCCAGCAGACAGCTTCACGCGCTATTAATTACTTAGGACGGGAGAATTAACGAAACGAAATTTCGTTTCGTTTTAAGGCAATTGATTGGCCGCGCCCCGGAAACACAGGCTCATAGTTGCCATTCTAGATATTTTATATCCAGATCTAGAGGTTTTTGCTGGCATCTGGATACCGTTTTCTGACATTTGGATGCTGGATGCAATTCTAGATACTTTTCATTTGGAGTCAGATATTTTGAATACTTTCTAGATTTTACTTTTCTTTCGATGTCATTTACCCATTTTATGTTTGGTCTGGACGCGCGTAAATTATGGTAACTGCCATTATTTAAACGTTGAACTGACTTGGGTCAACGCTCAACAATCTGGCAACCCCCCCCCCCCCCCCCCCGGTAATGAGTAAACGGGCGCATAAGGGCACTGAAGAAACTTTTGGTCAGTAAACATTTAAACTTAAAGAATTTGGCTGCAATTGGAACCGATAATGCATCGGTAATGGTCGGTATCAACCATGGCGTGTATGCAAAATTGAAGGAAGATATCCCATCTTTAATCCTCATAAAATGTGCGTGTCATTCCTTGCAGCTAGCATTATCACATGCCTCATCAGTCAGAATGTTTACCAAGAAATTTGGAATTCCTTATTGCTAAAACACATAACTGGTTCTCCAAATCATCTGTCAGACAACAGCAATATAATAAATTATATAAAGCATTAAATGATAGTTCCTCACCACTGAAAATTCTGTCATATTGCAAAACTGTTGAAGTAATTGTGAACCGATGGTTGGAGTTGAAGACACACTTCGAAATAACAAGACAAAATGAAAAGTGCTACACAGCTGAAATACTATATGGAATGTACAGTGATGATAAAAATTTGGCATTTTTCTCTTTTCACAACCCATTTTAAGTGAAGTGCAAAAAGTTAATAAACTATTTGAATCTCAAAATGTTGATAAAGTTAAATTACTTGACGATCTCACTGTGCTATTTCACTCAATTGGTAAAAGACTTATATTGCCAACTTGTAAAGCTGACTTGTTCACTTGCACTATAGAGAGCTATTTGGCTCCCAAGCCATACCTGAGATACCAAATCGAATCAAAAATTGATGGTTTAAAAACAAAAGGACTGTTAACAGAAAATGAAGAGAACAACTTAAGAAAGCGCTGTCAAGATTTTCTTGTCTCATTATTCGATCAACTGAAGCAGAGACTTCCTGAAAAGTTAGATGTATTGAAAAATATTTCACTCTTTTCTATTAACAACATACCTCAGCCAGTAAAGGACATACCTAAATATTGTCAAGTTATTAAATTTTTAGGGGCTACTGATAATAGTGTGGCGGAAGCAGAATATTAGTTAACAAAAATAAATTTGGTTGACTGGACAAACAAAACAGAAACTGAAGCTTTTTGGAGTGAAGTAAGACAATTTAAAGATGTCTCAGGTAACAGTCCATTCTGTGAGCTCTTTGAATGTGCGATGTCTGCCATGATACTACCCCAATCAAATGCTGATGCGGAAAGAGTTTTCAGTACTGTGAATTATACAAAATGTAAACTAAGAAATAGGATGAAACTTGATCTCTTAAATGCTATATTGACAATAAGATTTGGCCTGATGAGAGCAGGAAATGCTGTTCAACTTATCAGTATCAGCGCCCTGATCGTGTAATAAAAGAAATTGGAACAGCTAAAGCACACCAGAGTCATTTTGAATCTGAAACTTCAATTTCATCATCCAAGCTAAGTGCATCTTGTGAGACAGGCATCAGTGAAGATGAGGACATGATTCTATAGGTAAGTCACATCAATTTTCTTTTTAATGTTGCATATCCCTTACAGGATGGTGCAGTCAACATCAGCATTTTTCAGCTGCTGTTGATGTACATGGCAAGATTACGATCAGTAGTTTGCCATTGCTTTCTGAGCGACCGGCTCACATACCCCTGTAAGTTACCAGCGCGGCTCGAACCGCTGTCGGTTCGGGCTCAACTGCGTTACTCACGAGAATATACGGAATTACGGCGATAGCCGTAAAATTTTCGCCAGGGAGAGCCGCAGTCACATCAATACATACGTAATTTCTTACTTTCTCAATCTGGATATTTTTCCTAGATACTTTCCAACGAAATCTAGATATTTATGGATGTTGGTTTGGGCCGTTTCTAGATACTTTTGGTCAAAAAAAAAGTGGCAACCCTGCCACAGGCTTAATCTAGACAAAGGCTTGGTAGACAAAGCGGTCTGGTCAATCGCCATGTTTCTCCACGTTAGCGGGTGACCCATTGTTAATGGGTTAATTTAAAGCCCACTTATTCTCTGCGTTTTAGGTGAGCATTATATTATATACAACATATCATGTTATGTATTAGGATACATGCTTTGAGGCAACTATTATCATGAATTGAAGTTGTGTGGGTGAAAATTAGGAGAATCGCTTTCATTGAAATGTTGGTTTACGGTCACACAGCCTGGACATCGCCATGTTGTCCAGTCAGCCTTCATAAAGCTTACAATATAATCTTGCTGTGAGTCATTCTTCTGAGATGATTTTGTGAACTTACTTTATTCCTAAATGCTTATTTTTCACAACTGGTCTCTGTGTTTTAAAGTGTTTTTTCCTGAGTGCATATTTTGTATTTCTGCCCTTATGAGGGAGAAATATTACTATCTCACATCTGTGTACAACTTTAATAGTTTGTTAGATAGAGAGAGAGATATATTCTCGCTTGACTTTTTCATGCACTTAGGAGTTAATCTTTGTTTACATGGTTTGTAAATATACAGAGGTGGGATTGTCTTGTAGTCCTTTTTCATAAATGATGTTATGGGATTTTCATGTGGTATGATATACATAATCTCAAGTGTATGGGAAAAGATTCCCATGATTTCTCCTTTATGAGTATTTTACCTTTTATGCTCATGATTGTTACTGCTTAATGCTGTAATAAATGCTGTTATAAGATTGTCATTTGGTATGATATATCTATATATATAATCTCAAGGGAGTGGGAAATGACACCATGCTCTTGTGTTTTTACTTTGAGATGTTGGGTAATACCCACTAGAGAGTTCATACCATGTTTAGTAAAAGACTAACAAGGTTTTCTGTTATTCATCATATGTATATTCTATTCATGATGTTACTGTTGGAGTAGATCTTTTAAACCCCCCCCCCCCCCCCCAATGGGGACAAACACATGATGATGATGATGATGATGATGATGCAAAAGGAGATGACTGAACTGGTAGCTAAACTTCTGCCATTTATCAGTGGTACTTACATTATGCTGTTTGTAACTATGGAAAGGAGATTTATGAATTGTTTTACATGAGGACAGTGTCTCATGAACTTTTGCCATGGTGTGACAACGGTACTATCAAAATGTTTGGGATGGATTAGGTGGTGCGTAACCCCTCAGGAAGCTTCAGTATCAGTCCAGAAGAAATGTACCTATTGAGTAGATATCTCACTCACATTTGGAGTGAGACAAAACTCTACAGTAGGCGACAAGTGCTAGACAACTAGTGTCACCTTTCTTTCTTCTCCCCTTTTGTTCCCTCTAATTTTAATTATGATACATTGGTATCAGAATGTATGGTTTATTATGATCCATTGTTATCAGAATGTATGTTTTATTATGATACTTTTATAAGAATGTATATTTTATTATGATACACTTATCAATGTTTGGGGTTTTTTACTAAAACTATATCGACCCTGTTCTTCTTCATTCTACATAGCGCTAGAGATGGCAGTGGGGGATTGGCCTAGTCACCATGCTTGAACTGAAGTTTTTGGTCAACTTGTTTGGATTTAGAGGCGGGAAAATGGGATACAGCCTCCTCTAATTTCTACAAGAGTGCTGGTTACTGCACTGACCCTGAACCTGAATGTCAATGCCTGGATACTTAAAGGATTTTGAATATGCTGAAGTGGATTCCCTACTCTGGAACTTACAGACGGTGTTAATCTTTTCAATGTCTGCAAAGACAAGGCATGCCCGGCCGATGGATACAAGTATAACCTCTTCTAAAAGTCACCGCCTGATTCCACGTTCAACTGTCTTTCCAGAGGCTCGGGATAGTCTGGAATTCACCATCATTTACCAGTATGGATTTAACCAACTGATTTTGTGGACTGCCAGCTTCCTTTGAATCTTCTCATCCCCATATCCAAGACAGGGACAATCAAGCACCATCCCAATCCCGGTCAATCAAGTCGTATATTCATGAAGAAAGAATAACCTACATCTAACCCAGGAAAGGGCTGGAATATACATCCCCAATTAAATTATTTCTGTCAGGAAATTCTAATGGATTATATGATGCCCCCTCCTCTCCAAAGAGATACTGAAAGTGTTTTTGCCTGATCCTGATCGAATCAATCACATGACTCCTGTGTGTCACGCCACGCCGAACGCTTCAGACTTTCCTTCTGTTATATCACCCTGGGGCGCTCCTAGCCCGTGACTTAGCAACGGGACTTGAGAGATTACAGTATAATCCACAATGGATTCATATGGATTACTCCTACTGTTTTTCCGCGATGGAATTTGGATCCAGCAGTGGAAGATCTTGTGCGTGTGTGTGCAATCCCCAAATTTTTTGATAGGTGGATATATGCAAAGCAGCTGTTTTCCTGGATTATAGAGAGTGTGATTATGGCCAGACTTTTTCTAGTGGATATTGAAGGGAAATGATCATCATCAGACCTAGGATATTCTAGAGACAGATTAGATAGATTTTCTTTATCTATGTCTTTGTATGGATTATTTACTTTGTTTTGTGTTTGACACATGTATTTGATGTGAACCTTTTTTGGGGAAAAATTTTTGGGGACTTCTGTTTGGTTGTATTTTGTGTGCATTGCCGAATATGATAGGTTTTTATGTAGATGTCTATTGTAGCCAACGGGTTTGTCCAGAACCCAAATGTTTCCACAACAAATTTTTTGTTTGTTTGGTTAACCAAGCCTTGGTTACTTCATTGTTAACCTGTTGTTCCAAATTGATGGTTATAGTCCAGTTATTGTTGCTGTTATGTGATACAGTGAGTCCATTGTACTTTTTTTGTCTAACATTGGGGTTTTCCTCTGGCATGTAATCCAGGGGTTGTGTCTAACCTTGGTTTTTTTGTCCCTCTGTTATGTAATACTGTGGATGTGCCTGACAGTGGATACTTGTCATTGTTTATATATAGTGGGGAATTAAATGTGGGGGGGGGGCCTTACACATAGACACACACTTCTAGGTAGAGTTATTAGTTACTCGGGTGTCTGTGGTAGAACTTCCCGGTCTCCCACCCTTTTATGGAAATTTCTTCTATGTTAGTGTTTAACTTGCACCCTTTTTCTGCCTTTTTCAATGCTTGGGGGTTTTACGAGCCAATATATTATTTCCTATAGAGGGCGTGTTTTGGGTTTTAAAACCCCCTTCTACTGATACCCAGCGAAACTTGTCCTATTCTAATTTATTATATTTACCACCCTACAAGCATGTCATATGACATGCATGCGCACAACTCTCTCTCGCCCTCTATCTATCTATCTTCTATCTATCTATCTATCTATCTATCTATCTTCTATCTATCTATCTATCTATCTATCTATCTATCTTTCTATCTATCTATCTATCTTTTATCTATCTATCTATCTAT
>JACEFZ010003753.1:842500-1057500 GCA_014155875.1 Cepaea nemoralis | reverse complement strand
ACACACAACACAGCCTGTCTCTCATACTCACTCATTCTCTCGCTGAATCTCTCACACAAACGTGCACACACACTCACTCACTATTTCACTCACTCATACGCACGCACATACATACTCTCTCGCTCTCTCTGTCTCATACTCACTCTCTCACTCACACTCGTTCCCACTCTTTCATTCACTCTCTCACTCACACACAGTGAAAAATGATAGTGAAAATGATATCAGTAGGTGACTTATGGAGGCATATAGTCGGTATGGAGTAAGTATTGAAAGTGTTTTCGGTTGAATGTGTAGGGACACATTAGAGTTTTCAGATATGGTGGAAGGCCATTCCACAAGTGAGCACCAGAATACGCGAAACATGTTTTGTATAATTACAATCTAGGCTTCGGAATATGCCATATATTTAAGAACTTGTTGTTCATTGCAATAGATTGAATTAACGGTAGAAGATACTCTGGGGTATAATTTGAGATATAATTTTATTCACTAATTTGGCTTTGTTAAAAAGTAAACGCTTTCGAAGTGGTTGCAGTCTTAGATGACTGTATAAGTTATTACTTTCAACGAGCTTCATGCCAGAAATTAGACGTATAGCGCAGCTTTGAAGAGAACACAGTCGTTTCATATTAGATTTAGGGCAACCATCCCAGACTGTGGAACAATAATCGAGAGGTGATTGGATATAGGATGCAGACACTATTTTTCGTAACCTTTCATCCAGGAAGTGCTGAATTTTAGCAAGTTGGTAAACTTTTTGTGCTTTTCTCTTGGTAAGGACGTGAACATGAGAGCTCCAGTTTAAATGTCTGTCAATTAAAGGACATAATGTTTTGTGTTCATTTAAATTAACTATAGGTAACGTGTCCACGTGGAGCTCGAGCGGTTACTAGTTATGGCTAGGGCCTGTAGTTTTTGTCTGGTCGCTATTAGCATGGCTTTGGTTTTGTCGATGTTAATCTGCATGCGATTTTTATTGCTCCATCTACTAAGGTTATCAAGTTCGTTTTGTAAAGAGCTCTCTAAGTCACTACGGTTCTCTTGACTAGTGTATACAGCGCAGTCGTCTGCAAATAGATCACACGAAGTATTGAGACATAAAGGAAGATCGTTAATATAAACTGTAAAAGCAGCTGACCTAGTATTGAGTCCTGAGGCACACCAATATTAAGTTGTGTGGGTCTTGATAAACAGGTATTGAAGGATACGTCTTGTTGTCTGTCGGATAAAAATGACGTAATTAGGTTTACCATATTGGTGCTGGTCGTCATTTGTTTTAATTGTTTAATTAAAACATCATGATCTACCATATCAAGGGCTTTTTTAAAGTCTTCAAATACTGCTCCACAAATGTTGCCATTGTTGATACTAAGATGATAGTTATCAATCATGTTTGATAGGGCACTATGGCAAAAATATTTAGGTCGAAACCCAGATTGACTGTCAATTATTAGATCGTTGTTAAATAAATGATGTAATGTTATTTTATGTATGTGGTTTCTAATTGCTTAGATAGCGACGTTTGTCCAAATAGTGCGGCTATTTCATGATGGTATGCAGACAAGAGTATAGGAAAATGGTGAACTGTCTGAGCCCATTCCTGTCACTAATAGAGTGAAGCAAGAATGTGCCTGGTACCAACACCGTTCAGCCTCATGTTTTCAGCTATGCTGACGAATGCCTTCGAGAACAACGACATTGGAATAGACATCAACTACCACGTGGATGGAAAGTTATTCAATCTCAGAAGGCTGAAAGCTAAAACCAAAACTAACAGCGACACCGTCTGAGAGCTGCTGTTTGCTGATGAATGCGCTCTATATGCCAACTCAGAGGCAAACATGCAACACAATGTTTCAGCTTTCTCATATGCCTGTGCCAACTTTGGGCTCAATATCAACTTGGAGAAGTCTGTAGTTATGTACCAGCCAGCTCCAGGCAATAATCACACCGTGACGAATATCAAAGTGAATGGTCATAGACTAAGTGTTGTGGACAAATTCACCTATCTTGGCAGCACTGTGTCATAAGCTGCCACAATTGATAACGAAGTGATTGCAAGAATCTCCAAGGCCAGCGCGGCCTTTGGCAGACTGAACAAGAATGTATGGGACAGAAATGGAATAAGATTGCAAACAAAGCTGAAAGTTTACAAAGCAATTGTATTATGCACACTACTATATGCTTGCGAAACCTGGACTGTTTATCAGCGGCAAGCTAGGAAATTAAACCACTTCGACGCAGTCTGCCTTAGGAAGCTATTAAGGATTAAATGGTAAGGCAAGATCCCAGACACTGAAGTCCTAGAAAGAGCGTCCATGCCCAGTATCCACACTCTACTAATTAAGAATCAGATTCGATTCCCTGGGCTGGTCACTTAACTCGCATATCAGATCACAGGCTCCCTAAATGAAGTTTTTACAGCGAGCTGCGTTGTGGTAAACGCTCCCAATGCGGCCAGAGGAAACGCTTTAAAGACACTCTGAAAATCTCACTGAAAGCTTTTGGAATTCATAATGACACCTGGGAGACTGCTGCCAAAGACCGAAATTCGTGGCGTACATCATTACGCAAGGGTGCAGTCACTTGTGAAGCAACCAGGACTGCAAGAGCTGTGAAGAAAAGACTGGACAGAAAAACCACTGCACGAGATCTTCCTTCTGGAACGTCAAGCATTCTTTGCCCACATTGTCAAAGAACATTTCGAGCCAAAATAGGCCTTATCAGCCATCTTAGAACTCAGGGCTCCATACTTTCAACCCCATTGGATGAAATGAATGGTCATCATCATCATTCTTGATGGAAAAACAATATGATAGCGACGATAGTAAGGAAATAGGTCTACAATTACCCAAGACGCTATTATCAGTTGAGCCATTTTTAAGTAGAGGATAACCTTAGGAATTTTAAAGGCAGATGGAAAGTAGTTTTTGAACAGGCACCGGTTATATATGAACGTTAAGGACTCACTAATAATTGGTGCAGCACAGCGATACTTTACTGACTTTACTTTACAGCGATATTTTACTGATACCATCTAGGCCTTCTGAATTTGTTGCTTCAGAGTCAGCAATACAAAACAATATAACATGCGAGGATTTCAGTTGTTTCTTTCAATCAGAAATAGAGAATCTATGGTCTTCAAAACCAGACTCTGCATGTAATTTAAGTTACTGTCATCATTCTGTGAGGCGAAGTGCTCTAGATATATTC
Organism: Cepaea nemoralis; assembly: GCA_014155875.1. Taxonomy (NCBI): domain Eukaryota; kingdom Metazoa; phylum Mollusca; class Gastropoda; order Stylommatophora; family Helicidae; genus Cepaea; species Cepaea nemoralis. The sequence goes on along the minus strand of JACEFZ010003753.1, from coordinate 1,054,287 downwards.
CACCTGAGATTCCCTTGATGTCTCTTACAGAAGTATATATATATATATATATATATATACTTCTGTAAGAGACATCAAGGGAATATATATACTTCTGTAAGAGACATCAAGGGTATCTCAGGTGGAATATATCTAGAGCACTTCGCCTCACAGAATGATGACAGTAACTTAAATTACATGCAGAGTCTGGTTTTGAAGACCATAGATTCTCTATTTCTGATTGAAAGAAACAACTGAAATCCTCGCATGTTATATTGTTTTGTATTGCTGACTCTGAAGAGTGTTTCTTGTTGGTTAGGGAGTTAAAAGCCTTCCATATAATTGTGCCTTTTGATTTATCTACAATCAAATTTTTAAAATTATCTTTCTTTATCCTACGAATTTCATATTTAACTTTATTTCTTAGTCTGCGGTAATTGATAAAATCTTTATTTTTGTGCGCTGTATCTCGTTCTCTCATGATTTCGAGAACTTCGATAGTGACCTATGGGGATTTATGTTGATTCTTGACTCGAACTTCTTTGACTGGCACATGTTTATCAAACACACTATAGACTATCTTTGTCCAGTAAGCTAGTGCATCATCCGGATCAGGAAGTTGGTAAACATGTTTAAGGGCTGCATTTTTTAAGTCGTCTAAAAATGAATTTGGTTGATAGCTTTAACATTTCTAAATTTGATGCTTAAATGTTTATGTTTAAGAATTTTGAACCCAATATTCGTCCATGTACAACATACTGGGTAATGGTCACCAACTGCACTAACAGCAGCATTACATTCAATAATATTCACTGGACAAGTAACATAAATATGATCAATTATAGTTGAGGAGGTGTCTATAACCCTAACCGTTCGGTTTATTAGTTGTTTGAAATTGTACGATAGGATGATATTGTCCCATGTCTGGTTGGATTTAGTAATATCTATGTTAAAGTCAACTAGAATCATCACTCCTATCATGACTGATTCAGTATCAGCATCCAGTGGCCCGCCCTTTGCAGAACTTCACTCCCACAACAATCTATCTAATTGTATCACTGTCATGTGCCAGATATCCAGCCTCTGTTACTGTCATGCATACCTTGTCTATTGCATCTTGGACCCATCTACGTTGGGTTTTTTCTCTTCTCTGTATCCCCAGCACTCTTTCCTCATAATTATCTTTTCTAGATTTTCGTGTCGTTTTACAAGTCCAAAATATATTATTTTCCTCATTTTTGCTCGTCTTAATAACCGATCTTCTTTAATACCGAGTTCCTGCTGGATACATCTATTTGTTTTTCTTTCGCTTCAGTGCATTTTCAATACTCTGTGCCTGTCATGGAGTTGAAATAATATCGATTGCAGAAGCATTTAGGGAGAAACAAATATTTCTAACATAAAATATCATCAATATTGAACTTGGAAACGAATAATCATCACGCTTGTTTGGCTCAAACACTATACAGCTCTGAAACACGGACAACAAAAAATGTAAAAACATATGTGACATTTTTAAATGTGATTTTAAGCAGGATGGAAATGTGGACTGGACTTAAAAGGAAGAGATTCAAGGAACTCGTTTATAAAGATATTGGGGGGGGAGGGGGTGGTGTGGGAGGGGGGTATAGACAACTATTGAAAACTATTGAAAAAAAAAACAACGTAGACACACACAAAAATTAGGCACACGAAATTCTTTCACAAGAAGCGTGTATAAAAGAAAAGTAGACAAAAAGAACACTGAACACAATAAAGGTATGCATACGAAAAATATATACAAAAAAGGAGACACAAGAAAAGTAGGCAAAATAAAATAGATAAAAGAAAGAAGGCACGATAGAGCAGACACAAGAAAAGTATACGAAAGAAAAGTTGGTACAATAAAATCGACACAATAATAGTAGACGGAAAAAACATCATCATCATCAAGTTTCGAAGGGCTCCGAGAGATGATCATCATAGATCAGCTAAAAGGAAAGATGTCGAATGAAATGAAAGCATTCTTAACCCAGAACGGAGCTGACCGACTAGAAAGCATCATCATCCTAGCCGAGAAACATAAGTGGTTGATGATCACATTGTTCAGTGAAGTGTTTTCCATATAGGTATGCCTGAAACTTCTGTACACTCCATAGGAGAGCTAAACATTCTCTCTCGATAACACTATATAATTCTTCTCCGCTGCATTCAATTTCCTGCTGGCATAAGCTACAGGGAATAGCTCTGATGTTTCATCTCCTTTTCTCTGCAACAGCGTTGCCCCAATTCCTACGTCACTGGCGTCTGTACGCAGTACGAATGGTTGGTTGAGATCTGGCAGATGTAAAACTGGGTGATTGGTTAAGGCTTGTTTGAGTGCTGTGAAGGCTCTCTCACATTCAGCAGACCAATTGACTTTCTCTGGGTTCCCTTTTTTGGTAAGATCCGTTAAAGGTGCTGACAGAGTATTGAAGTCTTTAATGTATCGTTGATAGAATCCACCCAAAGATACGAATGATCTCACATCCTTCTTTGTCTTTGGACTAGGTGCTCTCTGGAGTTTGTCCACGTTTCCTTCCTGTGGAGTTATTAGTCCATGAGATATCTTATGACCTAAAAAGTCCAATTCTTGGAATCCTACTTGACATTTCTTTGGCCTAGCCGTTAATCCAGTTTCTCTGAGTCGTCTGAACAAAAGATGTAGTGTTTCTACATGCTTGTCAAATGTTTCAGTTGCGATCAGTATATCATCCATAAAGTGACTAATGTCTGGATGGTGTAGTGGGTCAAGTAATTTTCTCATCATACGTGTAAAAACGCTAGGAGCATTACTTAATCTGAATGGGAGTACGTTGAACTCATAGTGTCCTCCAGGCGTACTGAAAGCTAACCATGGTCTAACCTCCTCCTTTACAGGAATCTGATAATATCCCTTACTAAGATCAATCCTAGTAAAGTACTTAGCTCGGTTGAGTGCTGTGAAGAGTTTGTTCTGATCAAGCAGAGGTTCTGCTTGAAATTCAGTAATAGCATTGAGCTGTCGATAGTCGATGCACAATCTATGTTCTCCACTTGGCTTTCTCAATAATACGACGCTGGCACTGTAAGGTGATTCAGATGGTGAAATTATTCCTGCGGTGAGTAGCTGTTGTATTTCTTCCTCTAAAGTCTTTTGCTTTGCATAAGGAACTGGGTAAGTCTTGACTCGCACAGGCACTGTGTCATTTAACTTCATGTCAAATTCCTCCAAATCAGTTCTTCCTGGCTTATCTGTAAGTACGTCTGCATACATAACCATAAGTTCCCGAATCTGCTCCTGCTGATCCTTTGTTAAGTTGGGATTAATTTCCACATCCTTAAAGGTTTCTTTGGCTTGCAGTGGGTACTCGATTCCCATTGTTAAACCTTCTTCGACTTCAGTAGCCACACTCATGGCCATCAGATGTGCAGGTTCGGTGGTTGAGGGTCTTTCATTATATTTCTTCAGAAGGTTTATGTGAAATACTTTCATCTTGCCTTTGACAGAAATCTTGTAGTTGGTACGTGAGATTTTCTCCGTCACTACATAAGGTCCTCTCCATCCTATTTGCAGCTTATTCTGACTGGTTGGAAGCAGCAACATCACCTTCTCTCCCGCCTCTAACTCTCTATCTTTTGCCTTGCGATTGAAGTAGCTAGCAATTCTTCGTCTGGCTTTACGTAGATTGACATTCGCTTGTTTCCAACTGTGTTGTAAACGATTCTTCAACTCGGCAACATACGTAGATGCAGTCACGACTGTATCGTCTGTATGATCATCAGTCCATGTTCGTAGCAATGCCTCCAATGGCCCTTTGATTGGTCGTCCAAACAACAATGTTGCTGGAGCAAAACCTGTAGAGTGATGGGGTACCTCCCTATAAGCGAATAGTGCTGCGGGGTAATACAAGTCCCAATCCTCAGTATTCTCCTGGGCAATTTTGCGCAGAATACTAATCAAGGTCCCGTTCCACCGCTCCACAAGTCGTTGGATTGCGGGTAATATGGTGAACTAAAGATATGGCGTGAATGAAAAAGTCTAAATGTCTCCTCCATAAGTTTACTACGAAACTGTGAACGTTGTCCGTCAAGATTCTTTGGGGGAATCCTAGACGTGTGAATATTCCTAATAATGCTTCAGCAACGTGTTTGGAGTCACAGCTTGGCATAGGAACCGCTTCGGCCCACATGGTCGTTGTGTCCACAAGCGTTAATATGAATCGATTTCGCCTCTTCGTTGCGGAGAGGGGTCCGATTTTGTCTACAGCTACCTTCTCGAACGGTATTCCTGTTATGGGCAGATCACCCAACATTGCCGGTGGTGTCCGGTGTTTTGGTGATACTTTCTGACACTGTGGGCATGATTTTACAAACCGTTGTATGTCTGCGTTCATCCCTGGCCAAAAGTAGTGAGTTGCAATGCGCTGTGTAAGTGGCGTTGATACCCATATGCCCACTAAAGGGTTAGACTGTGGCCCATTTCAAGAATCTGAGCCCTGTGTGGAGTTGGCTTACAACAAGTTGGTTGAACCTCTTGTCCAGCTCTCCCTGCTTTCCTGTATAGAAGTGCTGACTTCATAAACAGATCACCTTTACGTGGAGGTAAATGCTGATTTAGGCAGTTTCCTGAAGCAGGGTTCCAATTTGCTATTCGGCTTCTTGTGCCCTCTTCAGTTCCTCCTTTCGAGGGATTGGCGTAGTTGTTTCCGGAGTCTTTTTCGTCTGGGATCGAGTTTGTCATCGTCGACATCGCCACAGGTTGAACAGGTTCTCCTAGAATTATAAATCTACAGCCAAGAATTACGGGATATATAGGATCTTCTAAGACTGCAGCCTTGATTGTCCCAGTGACATAACGAGATTGCTATGCTCACCTTTGCCACGGAAGAGACATAGTGTAGAGCTCTTCAGGGGTCCCTGTAATTCGACGATCTCCTCTGTCACCTGTTCCGGGGTGAACTAAGGATCGATGATACAACACAGTCGTACGATAACCCGGTATCATAGAGACAGGTGGTCTTGAATCCATTCAGCAATATTGGACTCGACAACCGGAAGATGAGATGCGGTGTCTTTATGAGGTGTCTCTGGTTGGACGTTTCATCAGTGTTCACTCCTTTCTCTCTTCGGCTGGCCAAACAAGCAGCTGTGTGTGGAGGTGGCTTCTTCCTACAATTCTTCAATGTGTGTCCTTTAATTTTTACAATTAGTGCAGAGTAATTTTTTCCTCCTTCGCTGTTGTTTGGGCTGTGTTCTGAGGGATGTTTTTGGTTTTCCCATTTTTCTTGGTGCCTAAGTTGCCATCACCTTCCTTTGCTTTTGAAGTTTTATCCTGAGGGGGAATGTTGGCCGAACGTCCCTTACCTCCGATTTCCTTCTGAGATTTCTCAAATCTCTCGGCTAGGATGATGATGCTTTCTAGTCGGTCAGCTCCGTTCTGGGTTAAGAATGCTTTCATTTCATTCGACATCTTTCCTTTTAGCTGATCTATGATGATCATCTCTCGGAGCCCTTCGAAACTCTCATCAAACCTACCTAGACTTGCCCATCATTGAACATAAGATTTCAGCCCTTTCAACTAATTGCGCATAACTTTCGCCCGGTTCTTTCCTTGCGGTTTTGAATCGAACTTTGTAAGAGTCCCCGTCCACTTCGAATCGGCTTAAGAGTGCCTTTTTGAGTGTTTCGTAATCCTGTTGTTCTTCTCGAGTGAGTCTATAGAACACATCATACGAGGTAGACCTTAAAGCTTGCGATAGTTTCGTCGCCCATTTTTCCTGTTCTAGACCACAACTGACGCACATAAGTTCGAAACGTGATAAAAAAGCCTCGACATTGTCCGTCTGTTCATTAAATGGTTCTAGTGGAAATGACATCGCTCCGGAATTTTGGTACGAGACGTTGGAATGTTGTTCTGTCACTGGAAAACCTAGTGAGTTTGAGGGGGTGGGGGGAATCCCTCCCTCTAGTCTTCGGATCTCCAGATCAGTCTCCATTCTCTTCAACTCCAGTTGATGTTGACGTTCTCGTTCCCTATCCCTTATTTCATCTTCATGTTTCCTTTGTTCTAACTCATAAGCTTGTAGGCGTTGCTTCTCCTTTTCAGCGATTTCAGCTTGAAGTTTCTGTTGTTCTAATTCATATGATTGTAGGCGTTGCTTCTCCTTTACATCAATTTCAGCCTGCAGTGTCTCCCTCCTGTCGAATTCATCTGATACAAATTTAGCTAGCTCAGGGCCGTCTAAATTGCATAGCTTGCCTATTTCTACTGTCTGGGCACGGAACTTAGCAGCCTCGGCCATGCTATACTTTTGTTTACCCTATCTAATTTTGTAAAAAAAATAATACTGTGCAGTTTGCTCAGGTCTGGGTAAGCCTGTCACTTCCCGGATCTGAAATTATACAGCATAACATGCACAATATTAACAAGCAAAACTAACTAATGTCCGCTGACCCAAGTAAAATAGTTCTTATACACCACGAGAATCTGACCTAAGAAATAGTTGCAACTTAAATTCTTGTCTTTCTGTCAATGCTCCTCAAGCTAAAGACAGAAGCAAAGAAGTACCCAGAATGATTGCACTCTTCCCAAAAGAATTCGAAATTTTGATAGAGATTTCCCTATGGAGAAAAATTTTTCCCAGTCGGTGATGAAATTCTCTAAGTCCAAATTCCTCTATAGAAAGACATCTTCTCGAAAGAGAATAATGTTGTAGATGGTAAATTCTCACTCTATTTCCTCTGGAACACCTTTTTCTGAAATATATACCTATTTGAAAGAGGCCCTCCTTTTTCAGAAGAAATGATCAGTTACTTGCTATATTCTATCTATAATTGTCATTCATATCATATGGAGGTCAATCAGTACCCCACATAATGTTCATTTATCATATGTGAAGTGACAAAGTTAAAAATCTTAATTTTTTTAACAACCTCTATAATTGTCAATCATATCATATGGAAGTCAATCAGTACCCCACATGATGTCTATTCAACATACGTAAACATGACAAAGTTGGAAATCTAAATCTGTGTAACAATTTCTATAATTGTTCAAAACAAGTACAATGTCACCAATTCACACATGAATACTGTTCACATCTAGTGTCACTGATCTACTATAGTTTAGAATCCCTCGTCAGATATCTATCTATTCCCAGGGTTTATCATCTAGGATAATAGTTATCTAAACTGTCTGCTGGGTTTCAAAGTCCCGGACGGGCATCCAATATATGTCGTATATTTTGAAGGGACTGGCAATCACTAAAGTGCATGACCCATCTCTGTTAAAGGTAGCTGGGCCCCATCCTCTTCTTATATGTAAATAGATCAAGAATACGACCCTTGAAAGATTTACAGACTCGGATTTGGTTATTCGTCTAAGGGTGTGTGGTCCTCTTTTAATAGAAAAAGTAATCACTAGGTTTGTCCCCTGTCTTTCCACCTGGTATTTAATGGTATAGCTCACGAACCCCCTTCTTCCATCTTAAGAAATTGTCTGAAAAGACTTTCTCAATAAGAATCAGGTGCAATATAACATGGATTTGGAACAGTTAAAGATGAAGAGTCTCCTGTTCTCTCTCTCCAACTAAGAATTTATCTTATGTGAAATGTGTATTTGTTAATTAAACATTCAACAAACACAAGGGAGCATTGAGACATGTTCTACACACAAGATAGAGATTTTCCCACAGATAGTTTGGAATGACAAATTAAATGGAAGAGATTTTCACATTTAAACAAATTTATTGACTGTGCCAGTGTCTTTTGGCCTATTTGACATTTTCTTCTTCTTTTTTTTTCATCAGCTGTTGACATTTACAGAATGAAATAGAAAAAAACTTTCATAGGACCAAGTATAGTCAGTCAATAAATAATAACATTCATTGTATATTGAGATGTTTTAACTACCAAATGTGTTATAGTTAAGAAGTTCTACATCCAACAATAAATCAAGAAAATCATTTCCTGAGAGGGTGAAGTTTGTGTGAGTGATAAGAAAACCTGGTGTGATGAGATGTGGATAAGCCTGGGTCCATGGTCTGATGGATCCAATTCAGGTTGGGCCAGTTTAGCTTCACTGAAGACTTCTCATTCTCTGCTTAAGGCTGGAGTCATCTGCCATCACAGGTGTTGATCATCTCATTTACTCCTCTTCCCTCCTTGTTGGTTAGGTGTGGCACCAAGACATCACTGTTTAAGATTCATACAGGTATGTATAATCCTTTACAGCATGTTCATAGTGTGAACACAACATAACAAAACAAAAATGATAAGATCAGAAGAAGTATTGTTGTGTTACTTTGGGGTGGGTCAGAGATTATTACACTGGATGCAGCTTCTGTTGTCTGGTACCTGCTGTATGCATTTCCTCAGTGGACCTGTAGTTCAGTGAGTAGTGTACAGTCAGACACAGATAAGAGTGATAATGTGATGTTCCCTGAATCATGGTAATCAAGCTGACAGGCAAGATCAACACAAGTATGAGATGCATTTGTATAAATGGTATACATTTAAACATCCACATTACTCTATTTGTTCTACATTGTGTATATAATTGTTTATCTGTACTTTCCAAGGCAACTACTTCCTATTCTAAATCATTTACCTGTTCCTGCTGTTGTGGTGTGGAGTTGTGTGGTGTGAAGTGTATTGTGTTGAGTTAACTTCTGTTTTGTGGGGTTCCATAGCTTGTACTAATTGTCCTCACATCTACATCAGTTAATATGAGTTTAACTAATCTAGTGTGCTTTTATTGTGGTTCATGTCCAACATACAGAATTTCTGATGTGTATTTGTTACAAAATGTAATCTATACAAGGTCAAGACACAATATATTAGAAAAAAAAATATTACTTAAAGTATTTTTCCCTAATACTCTCCTCCTCTCTGTCTACTTATACTTCTCCTACATCTTTTACCAGTGCATATCATGTCCATTCTGTTGGCGACACAGTTGGCTATAGACCAAGGTAATTTTCACCCGTTAGTTTGAGCAGATTAAGTAGGTCGGCTATCACAAATGCCGTTTGTGAACGTAAACCTATTTTAAGCAATGCAGTTGATGTAGTGCGTTGTCTAAATAAAATCTGACACATGAATAAACTAATTTCTATCAAATACTATTTGTTTTCAATTCGTAAAGAGAAAAGGAAGAGTATAATTCCTGTTTCAGTTCTTTAGATTGCAAAATAGACAGAATTAAGTACATTTTTAAAGCGAGGTAGGGTTTCGTTTGCACCAGCTGACTATCTCTGCAGAAACGTTTTCCTAGAAGTTTTTGATGAAAAGCATTTGAGTGCATTGAAAATTTCATCTCGTACATTATTCTGTGATAGATTATAGTCATATGCACATAGTGAAGTTGTTAGATGTAGTGTAGAAAGTCAGAGTTTTGCAGTTTTGAGAAATTATAAGATGTCGGTTTCGCCGGGGAAGTGGCGCCAGTATTGAAGTTGCGATCGGCAGTTTTTCACATTTTCAGAGATTTATTTTATCAAAAATACAATTCATTGGACGCACAACACTGGATACCTTTACGTTATACATCTTGGTACCACTTAGATCTGAGAATCACACGCTTACCTCAGACTAGATCAAACTGCCCGTTGTAAAAGTTTGAAAGTTGGACAACACATAGCTTTGGCGACTGCTCGCTCGCTCTGAAGTCATAGAAGTGCGCGGTTTTATTAAAGCGGCGCCCGAGCTGGGGGACGCTATATCCACGTGATGTGTCTCTACCAGTCACATTCTATTCTGTTGACGCTAACTTTTCTATTCTTATCCTGGCATCTGTCTGTCATTAGTATCGCTTAGTGAGTTCGATGTTCTACGGTGCTGTAATTGTTTTGATAATCTCTGGGTTGCTGTGTAACATTGACGCGCTGTAAAATGATGGATAGGTGAATATGTCACAGACACACACAAAAATTAGGCACACGAAATTCTTTCACAAGAAGCGTGTATAAAAGAAAAGTAGGCAAAAAGAACACTGAACACAATAAAGGTATGCATACGAAAAATATATACAAAAAAGGAGACACAAGAAAAGTAGGCAAAATAAAATAGATAAAAGAAAGAAGGCACGATAGAGCAGACACAAGAAAAGTATACGAAAGAAAAGTTGGTACAATAAAATCGACACAATAATAGTAGACGGAAAAAACATCATCATCATCAAGTCACATGTCAGCTGGCATAGACGTTCATGACTCTCCACAGATCTCGTCTTTGGTGTTCTGGATCAACTTTGCTGATTATATTCCTCGTTGCCACCGTCTCAATCCATCCAGTATAATTTCTCTTGGTCTGCTTCTTCCTCTCTTCCCCTCGATATTTCCAGTTGTCATCATGTTCTCCAATGCCTCTATTCTCATCACATGACTAAAGAAAGCTGTTTGTCTCTTTCTTATTGTTGTATATAGTGTTCTAGTTTCATTAGCCTCTTTCAGGCAATCGTTGTTAGTTACTCTAGCAGCCCAAGGAATTCGCAACATTCGTCTAAAAATCACATCTCTGTTGCTTCTAAACTCTTCCTAATTTGTTCAATTACATTCCAGGATTCACTACCATACAGCAATGCAGGTTCTATGTAGCAATTCCGCACTCTCTTTCTTACATTCAACGATAGGGACTTAATGCATGAGATGCTCTCTATTTTCTTAAATCAGCCTTTGCTTGTCCTTTTCTGTTTCTCATACACACGAAAATTACACACGAAATGTAGGCTTTTCTTGGCCTAGTCACAATATGAGCAATCGGGTCTACCACTGACAAAGCTAAAGGGCACAGTCCGGGGAAAGAAGACGTTCAAGATCCAAGAAACAACGCCATCACAAATCATGCAAGGACTAGCGGTGTCGGAACTGAGCTGAAGAGAATTCATGAGAAAAGAGAGCAGTAGACGGGTGTGATCAGATAAGTTCAATATGTCCTCAGAGTGATTAACCTAATCATGATGATGATGATAATGGGGCAATAGTCATTTTCTTACCGAACATTAGAGCATTAAGCTAAAAAAGTCAGGGGGAATTATTATGAAATTGTTACTAGAAAAGAAGAGAACGTAGCATGTGCTTTTGTTTGTTTCTTCTACCACTTATGCCGTTACACGTTAAAGGGAGGAATAGCCGATCACTCAATAAAATTCCAACCGGTTTGTTAGGCCAGCCGCAAGTTTGTCATTATTTGAACAAACAGTTGATTCTTAAATTTAGTATTCAGAGAATATGAGTTATTATTATTATTATTATTATTATTATTATTATTATTATTATTATTATTATTATTGTACACTGTACACATGGATAAGCCCTGATAAGAAAATACGCAACCAAATTGACTACATACTAATTAATAAAAGATTTAGAAATGCTTTAATTAATGTAAAGACAATGCCTGGTGCTGACTGTAATAGTGATCATGTACCACTATGTGGACAAATAAAAGTAAGATTAAAGAGAGGGAAAAAAATGGTTAAAAACATGAGACTTAATAAAGAGGTTCTGAAAATAGATAAAGAAATGCAAGAACAATACAGAGTGACTGTGAAAAATAGGTACAATGCAATAACTAAAATACAGAGTATAGATGAACAATGGGAAATGTTAAGGGACTCCATTCATCAAACTAGCAAAGAAGTATTACGGGAGAGAGGCAAAATAGCTAAGAAAAAATGGATGAATGAAGATATCTTAAAACTGATGGACAAAAGAAAACAGAGTAAAAATGACAAACAAGAATACGCTAAGATAAATAAAGAAATAAAAGATAAATGTGGGAAGGCTAAAGAAAGTTGGTTAAACGAGCAATGCAAAAAAATTGAATTAAATTCCATTAAAAATACAAAACATATGCACAGACAAATCAGTGAGCTTACAGGAAGAAAAATAAGAATAAATACAGGGTGTTTGAAATCAAAAACAGGAAAGATAATATTAGAGGAAGATGCTATAATGAAGAGGTGGAATGAGTATATAAGAGAATTATATGAAGGAGAAAGGGAAGAATTAACAGAAGATAGTAACTTAGAAGGTCCACCTATTCTGAAAGAAGAAGTCGCTGACGCTATGAAACGTATGAAGAAAGGAAAAACAGCTGGGCCAGATGAAATCACAATAGAAGAATTAGAAGTATTGGGAGAATTTGGAGTAGATATATTAACCAAAATGTTGAATGATATTTACAGCAGTGGATATTTACCCAGTGATATGCTGAAATCTGTATTTATAGCTATACCAAAAAGACCAGGAGCAATTGATTGTGAAGATGTTCGTACAATTAACCTTATAAACCATATCACTAAGCTTCTACTCAGAATCATAATGAGAAGAACCAAAAAGAAAATAAAAATGGAAATTAGTGAAGAACAGTATGGATTTGTGGAAGGAAAGGGCACAAACAATGCAATTTATACATTACGGACACTAATAGAAAGGTCAATAGAGAAACAGAGAGACATATATTTGTGCTTCATAGATTATACTAAGGCATTTGATAAAGTAAAACATGATGAACTGATTAAAATGTTGGAAGATATCAACACTGATGGAAAAGATTTAAGAATAATAAAGAATATTTACTGGAACCAAGTAGCAGCAATTAAAATGGGAAATAAAGAGGGTAGTTACGAACAGATAAAGCTAGGAGTACGACAAGGGTGTGTCTTGTCACCAGATCTTTTCTCCCTGTATAGCGAAGTAATAATGAGAGAGATCAAAGAGATGCCAGGAATACTAGGTGGAGGTTATAATATAAATAATATACGCTACGCAGATGACACAGTATTGGTGGCGGATAATTCAACAGACCTACAACAATTATTAGACGTTGTAGTAACAGAGAGTGCAAGGAAAGGACTCTCCTTGAATATCAAGAAAACAGTAACAATGGTAATATCAAAGAAAATGGTGACACCAAAATGTGACATAGAAATAGAAGGGAAAATCCTTAACCAAGTTGATAATTTTAGATACCTAGGGGCATTTATAACATCAGATGGAAGATGTACAACAGAGATTAGGAGCAGAATAGGGCAGGCAAATGCCGCATTTCAGAAAATGAAGAGTATATTGTGCAATAAGTAACTATCACTGAATGTAAGAAAGAGAGTGCTGAAATGCTATGTAGAACCAGTTTTGCTGTATGGCAGTGAATCTTGGAATGTAAATGAACAAATTAAGAAGAAATTAGAAGCAACAGAGATGTGGTTCCTGAGACGAATGTTGCGAATTCCTTGGACTGCCAGAGTAACTAACGACGACTGCCTGAAACAGGCTAACGAAACTAGAAATTATATACAACAATAAGACAGAGACAAACAGCTTTCCTCGGTCATGTGATGAGAAGAGAGGCATTGGAGAACATCGTAACAACTGGAAAGATCGAGGGGAAGAGAGGCAGAGGTAGACCAAGAGAAGTGATGCTGGATGGATTGAGACGGTGGCATGGAGGAATATCAGCAGCAGAGTTGATCCAGAAAACCAAAGACCGAGATCTATGGAGAGCCATGAACGCCTACGCCAGCCGGCACGGCACTTGATGATGATGATTATTATTATTATTATTATTATTATTATTATTATTATTATTATTATTAAATATATATATCTGTTCTAACGTCTTGGCCATGTACTCTTGTATACATCAGATGTATAAAATGCATATTCGATTGTGCGATTCTGCATCGAAGATAGCTAACTGATGCAAGAAACTTACTTTGGTCTATTCGTGGTATTATCTCAGTGCAGTGGTTCTCAACTGGTGGGGAATTCCTTCTCCTCCTCCCAGTGGGGAATTTTAGGGGTTTCATGAAAGGGGGGGGGGGGAAGGGGGATTAATATTATTTCAAGATCGGGTCAATACAAGAACCGATTACTTGGTATTGTTTTGCCCACCATAATTTACGGTGTTGTACTTCTCACTCTTCTGAAATTTGTTTTATAACGTAAGTAGACCAACAAATCACGTTTTATGTAGACGTCTAGACTTGTTCTAGTATGTGTTCCATTTTTACGTATGCTGTTTAGGGGCGGGGAAGAGGGGTGGGGATTTATAGGGATAAAATATGAAAGGTGGGGGAATGAAATTCTGAACATATGTGAAGGGGTGCTTGGGACAAAAAGGTTGAGAACCACTGTCTCAGTGTGTGTAATAACTCGGGTGTGGGAGGTCTAGCGGAGTGAGAAAAGTTGAATCATCATCAGAAATTCCATTCGGTGCACGCTGTACGAGTTTATAGCATGAGTGATGTCTGACAAGACTATCTAAACATGGGCAAGGTAAGGCAGCTGTTAATCACCCGGATAATTTTAATATAGAAGACAGCCTAGAAAAATGATAAAGATTGCAAGAATTAGAGATAGAAGAGGAGGTGTAAATCTGGGTATACATAAAACATTGGCAACTGCGGTAACGTTATGGCTAGCAGCTCGCCTGCCCTACCTGTGGTCTTGGGTTCGACCCGCATCAGGTCGGTTTCGAATATTTCAAAATATGCCTGTCTCCCGGGTCTACCCAGCCTAAAATGTGTACCAGGAAATGTCTTGGAAAGTAAAGGCGGCTGACGTGATACCGACCACATCACCCCCTTAGGGCCGTTTGATTTATAAAGATATAGGTCTAATCCCAAATGCCCATGGTACCTTAGGCACATAAAAGCAATGAATGAATCACTGAAAAACGAGAAGTAGGTTGAGAGCTTTACCAAAGCACAACTACAAAAAACAATGGACGTTGCGGCCAAAGCCTTCGTCAGCACCGAACAAACAAACAAAAATAGACTAACAAATACACGATCGATACTACATGAATGTACAAATAACTTATCTGTGTCCTAGGTGGAACGGCTATCCATGGGTAGAAAGAAACGGATGTTGTGGGTAACGGGGTCAACTGACTAAAGGTCAGTACAGACAGAAACTCGGTGATTGGTTAAGTCAACCGGTGAGGGAACCCGCGCTGGGGGGATCGGGATGCGCCCAGGAGAAGCGAATGGGAAAATATAGTTGTGTAACACTGGGGCGATGTAACGGATGCAGTTCGCAATTCCGCACGCAAAGTTCGAAACGCTGCTGTGGGCAATATGGATGCAAACCAACAAGCGTTTGCTATCAAAAAGTAGCACAAGTGACGGTTGTTCAGAACGCAATGAGAAGCGACCCCACGCAAACAAACCAGGAAGTCACAGCAAGCAGAGATAATGCTGGTGTTGACTACCACGTCCTGCGAAGGACATGCAACTGGCTTGGAAGTGGACTATACGAATGCGGAGATGGGGATAAGGGGCGTAGGTGACTTAAATAAAACTGTGTTGGACGTTGAGGCTGTGAGGGGAAAGTGAACCCAGCTGGAAGATAAGACGGTTTTCCAGTGTCTTGCGATCGCGTTCGTGAGATGTGCACGATTTTATCGCCGTAACACGTATGTCGGCAACCCCACAGTGGTCGGAATTGTTGAAGTGTAGGGGTACCGGTTTCTTGGCACCACTGTCGATATCGGATAAATGTTGTCGAAATCTGTCCGCCAGACGAAGGCCCGTCTCCCCAAGATGCCTCATGTCGCAACGTGTGCAGATGATCGCATAGATAACGTTGCGACTCGCCCAAGATACCACATGTCGCAACGTGTGCAGATGATCGCATAGATAACGTTGCGACTCGTACAAGAGAAACCCTCCCGGATGTAGAAAGTAGACTTGGGGAAAGTCAGACTTGTCGGTCTGAAGGACATATGGACAAGTCTTACAACGAGATCGAAGACATGCAGTCGTGCCGGGAAGAGATTGGTGGGATTGTGATAGAGTGCTATGGACCAGCACATCCCTCAAGTTATGATCACGCCTGTATGCCACAAGTGGGGCCTCTGAGAAGACATCGCGAGTGGCCTAGTCTGCCTGGAGGATGGGTAGATGCCTCATGAGAATATTCTTGGCATCAGTATTATGAGGATGGTAGGTAAGTGAGAGAATAAGTCTATTATTACGTGGTTTCGGCCTGGAAGAGAGAGCCTCGGCACGACTAATAGACTGGCAGCGGTGAAGAGCTGTAGACAGAACATTCTCAGGGTAGCCTCGAAGGCGGAAGAAGTCCAACATTTCGTGGGCTTTTTGATGGAAGTCGTTATTATCATGACAAAGCCGTCGGAGACGTAACAGTTGTGAGAAAGGAATGGAATCCTTGCAAGAGGGAGGATGGGAGGAGGTATAGAGAAGGAATGCATGTGAGTCAGTAGGTTTATAGTAAACCGTCGTGCATAGGCCAGCAGAACCTAAAGAAACTGTTATGTCTAAGAAATTAACAGCCGACGAGGAAATAGTGGAGGTGAGTCTGATGCTAGGATGAAAGTTAGTGAAAAAGGCAATGAAGTCATGGAGATCAGACAATGGCATGTCTGAAACACCAAAACAGTCATCTATATATCTCCTGTAGAGCTCAGGGAGCCTACCAGTGTATTGACTCCATACCTGGTGTTCCAGATAGCCCATAAAAGGCACATAAAAGGGTCGATTACTTCTTTGGGGCCACTATTTCTTCTTTGGGACATAGGCCCTCAATCATCTCACTCAAAGGTGCCCTCCCCTCGCTCCATCTAACTTTAGGTATCCCATGCAATTCTGTCCGTGTCCTTCCTCTAGTGTTCATTTCTGTTTCTAGTTCTCTTTTCCGTGAGATTTTAGATTTTTCTCTATTTCTTTTGCTCTGTGGATTTGGATGAATTTTGAGGCTAAACTTTTTCTATGGGGCAAGGAAGCCAGTCCCTAAACCCAAATTTTGTCGTTGTCTTTTACGTCCTCTACAGTAGGTTACAGTAGGATACTATTCTTTGCTTTCTGTGAGAGTCCCGGTAACACACGGGCTGTGTCTTCCTTAGTCCCTTCTTAGACATGCGTGGTAGGTTGCCGTATAAACATTCTTGGCTTTCCAGTACGATCCGGTGAATACACAGACGTGTTTATGATTTACAAGGCAATATTAGCTCAGTAGTTTGCCACTGCTTTCTGAACGGCCGACATCTCTTACAATCAAAATCAGCACAAAGCGCTTGAACCCTCAACTCGATATGACGGGGAATGATAAAACTTCGCTTCTCACTTTCACTTAAGCCACAATGCCGGTTATGTAAGCGGTAGTGTTACCAGTTACAGATGTGTAATGAAGAGATAGCGGAACCTTGTCACGAATAAACTGAGTAACACTACCTCGAGTCATACGAGTGTGGGATAGTGCAGGGTTATCGGCACATGGAGAATAATATTTGGAGTGTGTGACCTTCCGCAATAAACAAATCTTTGCGCCAGACAACTACAGCACCTCCTTTATCTGCAGACTTTCTCACTCTATCTGGCATTTTCTGAACATTTGACAAAGTGTTCTGTTCAGTACACACCAGATTTGCGAGGTTAAAGCGAGGGACAGATAGTTGTTTGATATTGTGGTGCGTGTTTGCTATTCGCGTCATCATGTGTCCTGCTAATTGGTGTGAGAGTTCATGTATCTCCCCTAGCTTCCTGCTATTCTGGTTCAACTCTGTTGTTGTTATTCCTCCATGCAACCGTCTTAGATCATCCATCATCATTTCTCTTAGCCTGCCTCTGCTTCTTCTAGCATTGATCTATCCAGTAGTCAGTCAGATATTTTCCAGTGGGCTTCGTCTCATGACTTGACCAAGGAACATTATCTGTTTATGGTTGACTAAAATGATCTGACTCAAAGAAAATGGTCTCTTTTTTGTTTAGAACTAAATATAATGGTCTGACTCAAAGAACATTGTCTCTTTGTTTTTTTTGTTTAGAACTAAATATAATGGTCTACTTTCGGTAGCTTTTTCTAGGCACTCGCTGCTATTTAATCCTAGCAGTCCAGGATATTGGCAACATACGACTTAGAAACCCAATCTCCGTTGCTTATAAATTCTGCTTAATTTGTTGGCTCACATTCCAAGATTCACTGTTTGCTATTTAGAGTAATATCGTTAGAGACGTGCAGGACACAATACAGGCACGTTTCTCAAACTTTGCTTTTGGAGCGCTGGTCTAGCACTCACGCATGTATTAATGGGGCCCACAATCGAAGCACAGAACAGTAATATTGTGATCTACCATGCATGTTGTGAGAGACTATTAAGGAGGACCGGCTTGGGACTGACTACCATACCCAGTAGAAAAAACTTTAGCTACAAAACCAACCATGAACAAGTCTAAAGAAACGAAAAGAAAAATAACTTAGTCAACAACGGTCAAGTGGGCTCTTCTCCTCAAATAATGGCGCGATGCAAACAAAACCGCAAGAGTCTTGATCGTCGAATGACCCCCTCTTATCAAGAAAAGTCGCCAGAACAAACGTCTGGAATGTTAGAGCTGTGTATGATTTGAAGAAAAAGCACAAGTGCTTTGGGAAATAAAATGTTATCAGATTTTCATTTTGAGATTATACGAAATAAGATGAAACGATGCACGCAAAACGTTTCTAAACACTGGTTAAAGGTGTTGTGTTCATGCCATACTGACACAAATGCCCGTTTCGGTGAATTGGCGACCTCAATGCTATGTGTAGAAACAGAGAAAGCAGCACAATTAGAGATGGAAATAGTGAAATCTAGAAAAATAACACCAACAACATTTAGAATCACAAAAAAATAACTTTGAATATAATCCACTTGTATGATATAACATATGATAAGGACGGACCAGTTAAGGGAGAATTTTACTAGTATCTTGAAAGTAGTACATGTGATGAAAGAAATAAGAAATGTAGCCTTATCAAAAAGTTGATGGGTGACCTGGATACCAAGATATGATAGGGTAACACGGGTCATACAGATATCATTTAGTAACACGGACCTGAAGTAATACACTAAAATGGAGCATTATTCACCGATTTTCGCACTGAGTCAGTATGTCATAGAGGGAGTGTTTAAAAAAAACAACCTGTCATTTACTGCCAATATATAGTTGAGCCCGAGGAATTATGGCCGCTTGGCTATTGCAGTCGCCGAGAACTGTTCAGGTTAGAGTTTTCTTTTTGCCCCCGTTTATCCACATAAAACAACAAACATAAAGCAGAAAATACACAGAAGCTAATAAAGAAGTTAGAAAGCCGATATTGGCAGAGAAAAGAAAATATGTAGACGCCTCAGACACCTTTACAGCATCTCAATTAAAGTAATAAGGAAATAAATCAACCAAATTGACTAATCAAACATTGTAATGCTAAGGTGCTTACCAACATTCAAGATATAATGTACTGAAAGGTTGAATGCACACTTAGGAACTTCTGATTAGAGGAGTCCCGATATATCCCAATCCAAGATATCCAACCTACAGAAGTGGAATTAGTTATGAACTGTGAGAAATATGAAAACGCCTTTGAGAATATCGACAGAGAATCTTTGGAAACGGATAAGGCACAACGAGATCCCACAGACGATGATCAATTTAATAAATGCAACGTGTAATGACATGAAATGCAGAGTTCTTCATGAAGGAAAACTTATATACTTATGTAAGAATATTGGTGTGATAATGTACCTATTGTCTCCTTTATTATTCTGACGACTATAGACTGAATTATCAAGGCATCAATAACTATCAAGAGAAATGGAATTAGATGGCCTTTGACAGAGCAGCTTGAATTAACTGAACTTCACTGACGACATTGTCTTCCTGTCCAACACACCAAATCAGATGCAGGGTAAATTAAATACCCTGGATGGGATATCACAACAATTAAGCTTAAAAACAACAGGGAAAAGTCGCAAATACAGAGAATACATGAGCTATTAATAACCCGGTATCTTTTAGTGAAACATCACTAGATGTGGAGTCATATATATATATTTAGCTAGCAATGTAGACACAATTGGGGGGCGTGGGGTGGGAGTGGGCAGATAGATATATTAAAATAATAATAGAAAAGACAACATGATCTTTAATAGCACTATGACTTTTTTTGGAAATCAAAAGAAATTAAACGGTATACATAACCTAGAAGGCATATATACATATACACACATATACAGTGGTGTGTGTTTGTGTTTGTTCGTGTGTATGTTAATATCTACTCTCCTACACTGTGTAGTTGCCAATGACGTATAGCGAAGTATCCAAGTCTGTGAATGGAAATAACTTATGTTATTTCGTATACAGGCTATAGAACACGTGTCCGTGTTAACGGGCTATTAACTACTCACGTGACCTACCACGAACCACTATTTTCAATAGTTAAACGTTGAGATTATTCCATGCTGGACGTCGCACTCGCAGTAAGCCTTTATAGCAAACTATTTTTCGAGATACTGCTACAGGCAAGTAGTGACGAGGTAGACAAAAGAAACCGTAGATTGATGACACAGAAGCCAGGGCAGACAATGACTTCGCCATACTTACTTGTAATGCCGAATACTGGGAGCAGTGGAACATCTTGACTACGTACGCATCCATCATGTCTCTCAGATGATCCACAGATGGTTTTGTGTGATAGAAGCAGACGAAGCATCTGTTTTAGAGACTTCATCTTGTCATTGTTTCTTTATTTAATTTCCGCCTTTGTTTTCTTAAGTGTATGAGATTATTTATTTCTGCTAAGTTGACAGAAAAATAAAATAGCTTGTCCGAAGGTTAGTGCGGATGTTTGGAAAATGTGTGTGGGTGTAAGTCTAAAAAGAACAGGTTGAGCGAATACTTTAAAAACATTTCTTGACTGACGTTCAACGAAATGAGGTGCAAGTTAAAAAACAAACGAGATCACCTGAATGACTGGAGATACATAAATGTGTTTTTTTGGGTTTGTTGTCTATCCCTGAAGGAAGAAATAGTGGAACAGAGCTAAGTTCACAGACAGAGGCAAATGAGACAGACGGAAAAATGAGAAGATAAACTTGTTAAAAGATATTTAAATTGGGGTCTGAAAAGGGTGAGAAAAGGAAGTTCATGGAACTTAAAGAATGTTAAAAAATGTGCGGTTATTAGGCAGGGAGTTGAAACTGGAGAGTTCCGATACGCACCAACAGAGATAGTGTTATCCTCCAGAATAATTAACAATCCACCACTTTGAAAACAGCTATTCACCCTATAGATACACACGCATACAAAACACTAGATAAAACAGTGCACGCATTTTTCGCTTTCTTTGTATCATTATTTCAGTTTTATTATCCTATTTCTTTCTTATGTTCCTTTACTTTAACTTTATTATTTTCTATTTTGTTTAAGTGCGATCCGTTTTTTCATGTATGTCTACCAGATATTTTATTTGTTTGTCTAACCTTCTTATTTGTAAGCATATTGTTTATATTTTATCTTTTTTGTATGTTCTCCTTTGTTTCTTAGTCATTTCTTTATAGCTTCTTAATATAACATTCAAACATATTAAACTATGATTAGCAAATGTATCGTCTAATTAACTTCAAACCAATGTAACATTAGGTTACTGTGTCTTGTTCAAGTTGCATTGTCAGAGTTGAAAATGTCCTACATTAGACAACATACAAATCCTAGATTAAACACATACAAATATCAAACCAAATAGTGGGATACAGAGCGAAAGAAGAACTATATTTAGAATTAGCATCAATAGCACAGTTTCTGGTGTTTTTGCATATAAACAGTTGATGCAGGATCTATGCGCATCAGTGGCAGTATTTTTATTGATGGCCTAAACTATCAGGTTATGTGTTCCTATACAGTTCAAATTTGTGCAGAGCATACTAAAGAGCTGTAACTTCCCTAGTGGCCACTTCCACGAAGTATTTAATATCTTCGAAAATCACGCACTCATGATGTTTCATGGTGTTGTATTACCCTTGCAGGCTCCGTGGCGAAGGTGTTACGGGCATGTTTCGTGATCCCGCATACCCGAGTTCGAAACACAGTTGTGCGCGATTTGGCAGCAGACCGCGTTGCGCTGGTTTTTTACGAAATGGTATGGGTGCCAGAAAGCAATGGTAAACTACTCAACGTAACCTTGCCAAGACAACAACAACAAAATGCTGGTGCCAACTGAAAATGTCGTGTAAAGGATATGCAACTAACTTTTGTTTTTTAATTACCCTTAAGGTAGGAATGGTGAACTGTTTTTCTGTTAAGGGCTATTTGGATATGTATAATACCACTGGCGGGCCGCACACTATTTTGAACTTAAAAATTAGCCTGTCGTATTAGGACAAGCATTTAATTAACTTACCCGTAATGTGATGTCTGGAACTGCTTCTATGTGGTAAGTTGTGTGTGTTCTGTTAGCTGATATTGATGCTGTTGCTTCTAGAGTTATTGATGCATGTTTATAAAGCTCTTAGATTGATTGAATTTAGAGTCCCGCCTGCGGTTGCTTTAGCAGGGTCAGACTAAATGATTTCACGGGCCGGAACCCCCTGACCTAAGACAACTATTGTAACATTTTGGTCTGAAAAAGGGCATAAGCCCGCCAAGTTTGTTTGGCTCTTCCTTCTGGATTTGATGAATAATTCTGCAACACCTGTACCAGTGTCTTAACGGTTTTTATTTTTTTTTGCCCTTTGTAATGAGTGAATCAACGAACACGAGAAGAACCCGTAAGCTTTCCTCTTTGTGCACGTTGTTATCTACATTAATCTACACATCTTACACCACATCTGCGTCCAATGTTTTCTGACAATCTAACACACCACGCTTTACTGCGTCCAATGTTTTCTGACAATCTAACACACCACGCTTTACTGCGTCCAATGTTTTCTGACAATCTAACACACCACGCTTTACTGCGTCCAATGTTTTCTGACAATCTAACACACCACGCTTTACTGCGTCCAATATTTTCTCACAGACAGCAAATTTCAATATGTAATTCAAAGTTAGATCGTGAAAGGCATCAACACAATCGTTCTTAGAATACCACGGACCAAGAAGAAGAAAAATACTGACATTCTAATAGATCTGAACATGGAAGAAAACTGGCTCATACTCAGCACCATGTCTCAGAACCTGAAAAACTGATATTACATTGACTATATTAACCCTTTGACCCAACTGAAATAATTAACAGCGAAAAAGGAGAACCAATAAGTGAACAGAAACAAATCATGATATTCATAATTTGAACAGACAATGAGATTATTGAGAATAATACTCAATGTACAAGAAGAGAGAAAATCAGAAATGAAGAAATCAGGACTAAAGTGGGGGTTATAGCAGCGCTGGATCTTATTAGAAGATAGTACTGACCAGATGGAAGTAGAGGAAGAGGCCGATTACGTAAACGATAGACAAATGGAGTAGCAGAGTCCATGGGCAACCCGATACATGAAGCCCATAAACGGGCACTCTCCCGCTGTTTATACTTCACAACGACACCGCAAGGTACAAGAGGAACGAGATGAGATGAGATGAGATATTAAACGTAAATATGGCTTGGAAATAACGGTGATGGAAGTTTCTATTCCTTGAAAAAGGGACAAGGATCGAGCATTACGAGATTGGAGGGAGGCTGTTGAAGGCACCTGGGCATGTAAACGCCTGAGTCAATTGAGCTGGCAAATATTCGAGAAACTGTTCGCGAGATCGTGACGCAAGTGATGTTCTCCAAAGAATGTTGCGTGATGATGACCACTGCTTCTGTTGATACGTAGGCATTGTTTGGTGGTGTAACTGATCATCTGCAATGAAACGGATACCTATAAGAGCGCTGCACACTTGTATCATAAAGGATACTAAGAGAATATACACACAGTTCACCAACCCCGCAGCGCAAGCGAGGATTGAACTGTGTCCACCAAAATCACATACTACAAATAATCTTTTTATATCATCATGTAGCAGGTCCTTTTAAGAGCATTGCTCCCATCATGCTCGCCGAACAAAACTTCTTGGTCGGTTGCCAGTTGCCTTGTCTCATGTATTTTCATATACACGGTGAGTGCAATGTCCCGTGTCCATCTTCGTGCTGGTCGAGCCTGACCTCTTGTTCCAGGGACCTTGCCTTCTATCACTGTTGTTTCCCAGCCACCGTGACATTTACTATGGCCAAAGTATTTCATTATCTGATATATGTAAATGTTTGTGCGCCAGCTTTCTTCTATGATCAGATCGTTCTGAATGTCAATATTTTGATTCTTCTTGGTCCATGTCATTCTCAGAAATTTCTGTAACAATTAAGTTGAAAAGCCTACAGTTTCTTCTTCAGTGATTGCTAAATAGTCCATTATTCACAACCGCAAATTACCATGGGAAAGATGCAAATTCTCAAAATGTTACTTCAATGTTTCTAAAATTTGAAATTTAACTTATATGTTTCGGTTTCCAACTATTAAGGAATTGTTCATGTGGTAACGAACTCTCCTTATTTTCTTCCTTTCCACGAGGAGGCTAGTCGTTCGCTTCACTACCCTATAAACAGGAGTGTAAAGTAAATACACGTAACATCCCCACGTTTCTTGATTATGTAACCCACAAAATTATTCATAGCTGGTCTTGTCAAGCCAGGCACTGTCGTGGACTTCTAAAACACATCGCAACATTATAGCAGATGGCACGGTATTATTTCTTTAAACAATTAATTTAAAATGCTACTGGGGAACTTAAAAATAACAAACACGTATACAATTAAATATTTGAACCATTGATGTTTTGTTGCTATGAAGAGTGGCTGGCCGAGTGGCTAAGAAAGCCGGATTCTCCTTCGAGAGACCCGGATTCGAATGCTCGACAGGGTGTGGATTTTATTCTGTCGGGGGCAAAGATAAAATCCTAACCAGCACAGTTCGCGGCGACGGCACTAGCCAGCGGCCTTAATTCCTTAGACTCAAGAGACCCCCCCCCCCCCCCTTTCAACATACAATGCACTGCAAGGTACTATAGGCAACAAATGACATAGGTTTTTTTGGTTCTATCCTATACGAGGTATGAGGGGGAGGGGGGGGGGGTGTTGTGCCCCCGGGGGGCGGGGATAAAATATAGCGGACTTGAAAAATCTATTTGACAACCGAAATATTACACCGGCGACTAGGGAACTCACAAACAAAAGACATAGAACATAGATAATTGAACATTTGTACCAACGTCGTTTTCAACAGAAGAAAAGGGAAATAAAACTGTTAGAACTTCGAACATTTATTTCACACCAGAAATATTACACTCAGCACATGACAATGCAGGTAATATATAAGGGGCGTTCATTTAAAATCCGTTCGTGCCGCACCGCGCGTAATTACTTACGTTGAACATGATCATGTCATAATCATGTGATAAGTACTGACCAATGAATAAAATAGCAGATGCTTATCGTCCCATGATGCATAGTTTCTGTTTCTGACCGTTGAGAAATGGCCGGGTTGATCCAAAATCCATCCAAAGAAGCTCAAAGAGCGGTGATTCAGTTTCTTTCATATGAAAGATGTCGACCAGTGGACATTTATCGAAGAATGCAGGAAGCGTACGGTAACAAATGTGTGTCGAAGATAACAGTGATAGACTGGGCACTAATGTTTCGGAAAGGACGTCAGTTCACGACAGATCTTCGACGGCCGGGTCAAGAGCATATTGTTGCAATAGAAAAAACCGTCGTCAAAATTGATGCAGCAGTACAGATGAACCGTTGTCGAAGCATACATTCATTAGCGAAAGAATTTGGTGTGTCAATTGGGACGATTCAAAAGGTCGTTCGTAAGAAACTGCAATATCGGAAGGTGTGTTCACGGTGGGTATCACGGATGTTGATCGCCCACCAAACAGAGGAACGCGTGGAATTTTGTTTGAACCACTTGCTGCGTTACAGAGTGGAGGGTGATGTATTTCTCTTCCGCATAGTGGCAGGCAACGAATCATAGTGTCACCACTTTGAGCCGAGCAGCAAACGAGAGAGCATGCAATGGAAGCATGCTGGATCACTCAAAACCAAAAAATTCAAGTTACAGGTTTCCGCTGGTAAAGTTATGCTGGAAGCATTTTTTGACCACGAAGGGCTATTGTTGGCCGACTTTAAAGAACCTGGTGTCAACATCAACTCTACCCACTACTTGCGAACACGAGACAGCTGCAAAAAGCCATCAAGAATAAACGACCCGGCATGCTTTCTCTCAGTGTGATTTTGTTGCACGATAATACTCGTCCGCATGTCGCAAAGATTGTGCTGGAAACATTAGCAAGGAAGACGTGGGACATTCTGCAACATCCAACCTATAGTCTTGATATGTCACCATGTGATTTTCATTTGTTCGGACCTCTAAAAAAATCTCTAAAGGGGCAACAATTTCACACGGATGCAGACGTAACGAACGCGGTAAACACTTGGTTCAGTGAGCAACCACAATCGTTTCTTGCGGACGGCATTCACCGCCTACCTAAGCAATGGGAATGTCTACGGCGACGTCTTCTGACCAACCCGTGGTGCATAATTCATTCAAATTGAATGCTTTGTTTCATTCTACCACACCTGTTGCTGTTTCTTTCAGATGGTATTTATGGATTATGGCGAAGGTGTTACGGACGTATACCGCGTTCGAAGCACAGCTGAGAGCGATTTGGAAGCAGACCGCCTTGCGTTTTTTAAAAAATAAAATAGTTTGGGTGACGGTCGTTCAGAAAGCAATGGCAAACTACTGAACGTAAACTTTGCCACGAGATCACAAACAGCTAAACTATGCTGGGGTTGACTGCGACGTCCTGTGAAGAAATTTTAACTAACTTTTAATTTATGGATTAATTGCAGGAAAAGTAAAATCACGAAGTGGCAAAAGTTGAAACAGGAATAAATACTGAAACATGATTTGCAAGAAGTGATGTCCTTGAAAATGTGTTGATGTATATGTATCCATCCATCATGTGCCGTGCCGATAAGCATGGGCGGTCATGTTTCGCCATCTCCCTCGATCACCAGTTCGGGAATCAGCTTCGTGTTCCTGTCTCAACCACGTCACGTGGCCAAGCCATCCAGGTATTTACTTCTCGACCTTCCCATTGGTCTCTTCCCCTCGATCTTGCCAGTTGTCACCAAGTTCTCCAATTTATTTCTTCTCTTAACATTTCCCAGAAAGTTGTGACTGTCTACGTCTAATGTCTCTAATCAGTTTATGGTTTTCATTTGTTTCTTGAAGGACTTGTCTGTCCGTTCTTTTTTGTTTTTAAATTTCCTCAGAAACCACATATCCACAGCCATCAGATGTTTTTCAGCTTGTCTGCTCATTGTCCAGACTTCACATCCATACAAAAGCACACGATCTATGTAGCACCTCAACACCCTTTATCTCGTTGCAACTGACATCTTTTTATTGGTCAGTATATTTTTCATCTTGCTCATGTATATGTATATTGATATCAAAATGAGAGAACATGTAAACTAAATACGAATTTAATTAGCGCTAAGACAGATCGATTGCGTTGCAAACAAACCCCAGAAATGAATGCAAGGTCAATGCTGTGTTTGGACAGCCAATCTTTATGCCATCATGTGTCCTAATCACGTTCTGACATTTGGAAGATGTTGCTCATGTTTACAGTTCTATGTTGATGTAGCAGCTAGCATGTCAACAATAGCCTGGGGTAGTAAACGTTCATGAGGTGGAAGTGTTGGCGGTTCAAGATGACAAAATACAGTAGGAAATCAACAGTGGTAATGCATTAAAGAGAATCAACAGCATACACTAATACATCGACAAATAACGTTATAAATCTACCGACAGAAATATAGAATAAGTTACGCCACAAGACTGAATCAGTCAACTGTGACAGCCGGTATACAGACTATATACGGAACTGATTATATCAAGAAACGTTAAAAACGTGTTATTTCTGTTTACAATCAGTCTTGATAGTTTCGTTGATAATTGTGTACTGTCGTCTTACGAAGACTCGTTGGACCAAAATATAAGGTTTTAATTTCTACTTTTTGATTCCATAATGTGCTCTATATCTATTACAATTTATGAAACAAAGTCCTTCCAGTTAGAGAACATTTCATTCCTAGTGTTAGATTTGCGGAGAGGTAAATCCAAGAAGACCAGAAGACGATAGTTTGGTACATTGTGCTTCAAAACGGCTTAATAACTACGACCCATGGCGGTGGCGAGTGTGGCTGGTAAGGCCAATTCGTGCTGTAAATGTTTGCCCACAGTAGGTGCATGTGAAAACATGGTCATTTCCACCATCAAGCACCATTTTACGTCTCTCACGCTCTGTATGTGCTTTATCTGCAATGATTTTCTCCTTTGTCTTTATTCCATTTCTGATAGTTGCCCTCCACGCAACACGTTCAGAGGCGACTTGCTCCCAATGTGCATTATCAATGTCTGTATCAATCATGTCCCGCTTACACACATCTTTGTATCGTATTAGAGGCCGACCTTGAGGTCTCCTACCCATCTGGAATTCACCCAAAAATACCAGTGAGACTTGAGAAAAAAGACGCTAACAGAACACAGAAACACATAAACCCCGATAGTCATCTCTAGAAAGTCCCCTCAAAATAAGTTAAATTAAACAATAAAATCACGATGAAAGATATAATGACAGAGATGAATAATATATTGAGGACATGGAGGGAACTGAAATAGATAGCAAAGGATAGGGATTCTTGTCGCCAGTTCGTTGATGGCATTACGTCCGTTGAGTGGCAGAAATAAAGGGGATTAACATTATAAATCTATCTAAAGAAATACATAACTGCAAATGTAAGATTTAAAAAAAAATAGTAATTTACCCAGCTGAGCTGAAGCGATCAACTTCAATTGCAGGTATATAAACCTATGCTTGGAATTGACTAAATGGAACACGAAAAACGCTTGTTTGTTCTCAATTTCTCTAGGTTGTTTTATTGATTGTTTTATGATGTCCTCTGATGAAGGCTCTTTGGATCAAGATGCGGGGTGTTGTTACTTTTTACTTCTTGATTATATGATGAGCTCTACACCTATCACTATTTATGTATATAAGAATAAACAGCGTTCAGGCGTCGCATTGCACATCAATTACCTGGATGTACCCACCAGGACATCCCTGACGAACCACTATATATGTTAGGAATCGTTTGGACCCGTTTTTGTTAGTATATTGGATTGAATGCTTGACTATCGTGGCTCGTCTCTTTCACTATTTTATGGAGGACTCTTCTTTGGATATCTTTTGATAATGTCCTCCGCATCATTAACATCAAGCTGCTAACTGGATCTATCCAACCCCTATGGGGGTTTATCATCTATGTACTTTTTTAGGATTTACATCATTATTTGGATCCAATTTGCAGTCTGCTCAATAATTTTAACTGCGGCTCCTCTTCACCCCTGTCATTATATTAGGGTGAGACCATCCTTGTGTTCAGCGCTACTTAACTGCTATCTACACACGAACAAAGACAACTTGAAAAGAACAACAGAACAACGGTGTATGTTTATCAAACATCATTATAATCGTTTGTAACATATTTGACACATTCATAATTAGTATGGACAGTACTTCTAATAGCACTCCACATTGATAAAATAACTCAAATATACTGATATTATACTTCGCGCTAATTCTGCGGTGAAGTGATTCATTATAGCAACTTCTAGAGCTCCATGTACGAGGTTTTCCTGACAGTCTCGACATCGAGTAAAAGCCTATCTGAACTGTTCGGCTCCTCCGTGTTCAGTGAGCACGTATAAAGTATGGTTTGACTCTTTATTCCGTGCTTGCATGAACCCAGTATGGGCCCTGTCTTAAAAGTAATCAACGTGCATATCAACTGGCAAATAATGAACAAATACGTACGGGAAGAAGAAGAAGAAGCATGGAAAGGATTGATATAATGAATGCAGTAAGGACTCGGTTGGCGGACAGGGAGGAGACTAACTACAGGCTATCCCGATTACATAACTTTGGGGTGAAGACTGGTGTCGTGTCCTCCTTTACAGTGTCGTCCCTGGAGTGAAGAGAGCCGACACCCACATTATAATATTTTCCTCCTTTTTAATATTCTGGAGAATCCACCAGCTTCCGTCCAACACACTCCATCAGCCCGTGGACACCTTTTCCTGTCACTCTCTCACTGTCGTACTAAGCCCCCTCTCATACTTCTCCAACGCAACATACTCAACAACTCTTGCTTCTAAAAATTAATGAAGATTAATTTATTAAAAGAAAAGTGTAACGTATATGAGACGTGTATGTGAAGAAAATGTGTGACGTGTTCTATAAAGTGTATAGAATCGGACTCTCAGACTACAACCCAGTCAGCTGATCCCAGCAAGGATAGACCACAGCACGTTACGTCAGAACATGTACATCTCACCCAGTGCCGAAACCATCCTGCTGGATACTGATTTGCCTCTGTAGACCTCTGGTAATCCCATTTCATGACCATCCGAAATAGACACCGGTGGTATTAACAGTTAATCATGGACCGGTTGCACCCTACACAATGTCCGTTCCTATCGTTCCTTAAAAAAAATGCACAAGTCCTTTGTAGTGTGTACACAGTTATTAATGTTAATTGTTAATGTATTTGATCCTCACTCGTGTCTATCTAGCCTCAAGTATCATGTCTTGTGTTCTATTACACGAGATTATATCACACTAGGTAACTATTATAATTAATGTTCTCAGTTAGTTACTACTGTCTGATGCTGTGTGGTGCATCAGTAATCATCACCCCTCTTTGGTGAATCATCTTCCTTCTAGCTTTAGTTACGTTCTGTACGAAACTTTATTGACTGTTCCACTGGTGTTCTTCCGAATGGGATTTGAACCTTTCCTAAAAAACTTGTTGAGTTTCCTCGGATCTGGTAGGGAACCTAGGATAGAAACAACACATCTGGTGATAGTACTAGTCACTGATCCTATCGGCTGAGTGTAAGCCTATTGCCTTGCTTAATGATCTTTAGCTAACTAAACTTAGTCATAGAGCAGATTAGCTACCCACCTAGGGCCGAATCAGGCTATGACAAGGAAAGACCCATACAGAGTGCAACCTCAGTATTCTATTCACCTTAGCAGAGCCAATATCACTATTCTACTCTAACTAGTTTCCACTAACAGTGCTAATCATCACACTATAGTTTTAACAAGGCTACAGTCTATATTAATTAGAACTAATAGATTATATTGACTACCGTATGCAAAACCGCCTCATTCCCGGGATGGCTACTACACTTTGCCATAACGACACATGCTAGTTAATGTTAAATTATTCTAACACTGTAGAGCTCTCCCACAAACACGTCCATCATAATCCACGGTTTTGGTCAACTCTCTTTCTCCCAATCATGGTTTATGGCAAACCCTAAATTTGGTCACGTGATATGGGTGACGTCCTGCAGGTGTTATTTGCGCATATCATCCATTGTCAAGAATCGATTTTTCCTGGCCTAGTCACTGTCAAAGTTGTCATCACTTGTTTCGACTCCCCCAACAAACTAACGAGTTACTGTATGATCACAACAACAGTTTTTCTCAACAAGCTGTCAGTAGCAATCTGCCCATCTGCGTGATGTCCGGAAACTATATGACATATGGACTGTTTACTTCCGTGCTGAGTACTTCCGTTTTTCCATCCGACTTGTTTATGACTTGTCAAAGCGATGTCGGGATTCGTCTCCCTCACTTCCGAGTGTGGCCAATCCGTCAACCAGATGTACAAGTACAGCTGTTATTTATGTCCGACCTGTTTGGGAACACGTGCAGCCACAACTATGAATGTTTTCTCTGTATTAGTTGAAACAATTGTCGCTTAGCAGATCGTCCGTTTAATCAGAAATCCTCTATAATAAGCAACGGGTTAAACTCAAGGTTTTATTTTGTGACAACTGGTCAGCCGAGAGAAGTGCCATATCCGACTCATTATAGGAACAGTGCGCAGAAATTATTTGGGACTGCTACATCGGAGGACAAAATGAGCATGGGAAGGCCCAGTATGCAGCGAAGTCGTTCGACATAGCATAACATAATATAAATGTATGTTTAAGAAAACCTTGTCAGTTAGAGGACCGTACTTACACACGTTGACACCAGTAATATACGCTGTAAAAACACATTAACTAAGCTTACCCCACATTGCTATAGAAGGACATATACATACGTACTGTTGCATTCTAGTGCATATTAAAGGCGTAAATCTTTTTATCCTTCCATTTATTTTCATTTAGGTACTTTAAGTTTACACATTATGAACACTGGGATTCATTAGTGGGATGTTCTATCAGTATTGTTCCGAGCAATACTCAACCACGCAAAATGGTTATCGGCGATGTTTTGAATCTGAGTGTTAATGACAGACTGCGAACAGAGCTTGTGTGGAAAACCTAAACCCCCCCCCCCCCCCACCCACCAATTGAGAACCACTTCTCAACATGGAATACACATAAGCCTAACACTTCATACCCTAAATCTGTCACTGGATTGGGTCACAGTTTGCCAATAGGGAGGAGCAAGTGTCTTGATGAACATTTTATGCACATAATGAATTAATATTGAAATATACTGTAATAATCAATGAAAGGGTCATTCTAATAAATGAAAACTAGAGGCATCTCGTAATGGAGTAAACTCATGTGGACATTGATGAGAAGCAGGCACATCGTAGGCAGCAAAAGTGCAGTTTTCGTCATATCGCTTTAGAAAAGGTTCATCATACCAGAATATACAAAACCCACTGTCACAGATCATAGCTTCAACGGGTGGGGGTGGGGTGAGGGGTGTAGATTTACACTGTTATGGCTGTGTCTGAAGAATGGCTGTAAGCGTTGAGAACAGAGTAAAGCAAATGAACCCGTGATCTTCCAAAATGAGGCTGACGCATGGAAAGAAAGAAACTATTTGAGAAAGTGATTAAATTAACGCTGGAAATATTTGGCCTCCGGGAATATGGGTCTTTGTATTTACGGAGAGATCCTTGATGACGTATTGTAAATTACATGTCCCAATGTTTGCTCTCTTCGCACATGTTTTTGCTGGTAGCGTGTTTACAAACGTGAAGTTCATGCGAGAAACATCACTTACAAATACAAACATCGCTGCGGAATTACCGGGTTACGCGGAAATAAGGCGTACTGAATAATGTTAATACATCCAAACTTTCCTCTTCTATTCGAGTGTGAAGAGTACTACTAATACATTGTTTTCTTTCAGTTTGTTGTATCTGTACATAGGCTATGCAGATTTGCTTCCTGGTGCAGACAATTGCCCCCTAAACTGGCGCAATGGCGTCCACTGAGGATGCTAGTTATGGTAATGATGAGACTGTGCTTTCCAGTTTATTTTCTCGCATCATTTCATAACTAGGAAAACCGTTTGTTTGCTTTTGCCGAGGATGGATCGACATCCAAGATCGACATCCATACTGGTGATAAATAAAAATTCGAATGTATTGCTCTTAAGCCGTCGTCTGTGGCGAAGTGGTAGCAATCACGATTTGCATTTTCACATAGCTCGTTGGAAACCAGCTGCAGGCTATTTGGAAGCAGACCGCCGTGTGTTGATTTTTAACAGTGGAGTGAGCTTCAGTCGTTCAGAAAGAAATGGTCAACTAATGAACGTAAACTTGCCTTGTAATACATAAACAGCCCAAAAATGCCGGTGTTGGCTGCGACGCCCTATAAAGGACATGTGACTAAACTTAACTAATCCTAGCGGTTGACACTCAAACACCGATCACTATGTTACCAGAGAACATTCATTATCAACATCAATAGGTGCATTATCCAACTAACTTTCACGTATCTCCACAGATCTCGGTCCATCGTTTTCTAGACCAATTCTAATGATTATATAGATCTATGCCAGTGGTTTTCAACCTTTTTTGGCCCATGCACAGCTTCACCATATGTTCAGAATGTCATCCCCCCTTTCGTATTTCCTCTTTATGAATCCCATGTAAAACTGGAAACTAAATTTAATAACACATACTAGAACAAGTCAATACGTTTACAAAAAACGTGATTTGCATGTCTACTTACGTTATAAAATGAAGTTCAGGAGATCGAGAAGTACGGAAGCGTAAAGTATGGAGGGAAAAACAATATCAAATAATCAGTTCTTCTATTAACGCGCTCTTAAAATAATCTTAACCCCCCCCCCCCCCCCTCCCCGGAAACCCTACAATTCCCAGCTTGGGGCAGGGGGGGGGGGGGTTAAATCCTCACCGGCTGAGAACCACTGCTCTATGGCATCGTACTAGTCCACCCAGCATCATTTCCCTTGTTCCGCCCCTGCCACTTATGTCGGTGATGTTTCCAGACCACCACGTGCGACAGAAAACCAATATAGGTAAAGGATCTGGTTGCGACCATTGTGGCGTCTTGGTGATATGCCACGCTATGTTGACATAAGCAAATAGCACTTTGTGGGAGCTGTTTTCAGCCGCCCCTCTTACCTACCTGATCAATTTTTGGATACTCACCTCATCATATCAGTAAGCAAATATTCATAGAGTTAAAAAAAAAATAAAATCGTATACTGTATTCAAAGAACATTAATTGAGTGGTCACATATATTGAGGATCATCGATTAAGCGATTCCAGCCGTTGCTATACGAACAGAAGGACTTCTTTTTAAATCTTAGATCACCTTGTTGATAACATACTCTACATTAGAACTTGGCAGTTGGAAATCGAAAAAGAGTAGCCTAACGGCGCTGGCCGGGCAAAATTTCGAGTTAAAAATCTACCCAAAGTATTTCAGGATCCTCGCCGGTGCTACGGAGTTCATGCACTGAGCTGAGTTTCTCCAGACTCTGGTTTGAGTTAGGAGGAGAACGGAGCACTTATGGATTACACCCGTGTGCCGTGATGTTGAGCCATCGACTAAACTAAACTAAACTAAACTAAACTAAACTAAACTAAACTAAATTAGAACAATATTAGTGAATATCTATTTAGTATTTCAGTCAAACTATTACTCTTGTATTCACTTCATATGATATATTACCACGCAGTATGCACCAGACGAAATGTCATGTAAAAAGCATGCAACTATTGCATCACAATCTATCAACTCTCGAACGATGGGTCACGCCTAAATATCGCATATTCTTGAGCGACCCGCATCAAAACCTATTATGTACAAGAAGTCACCTGTGAGATTAGCAAATGAACATAAATTAGTCTTATTTCACAATTAACGATATTATTTTACGTGAAGCTACAGCACTTACAATTCATTTACTAAAACGCGTCAAGGGAATTTGCTTGATAGAACGAACGAACTTTCTAATTACTTTACATAATCCTAATTAACACTCGGAAGTTCTAAATAAAAATACAAGACTGCATTATTAAAATAACACCAAAACTATCATGTAGAGCTGGGAAATAAACAAGAATGTCGTGATTGGGGACAACACAAATGAACACAAAATAAGAAACAAAAACCTGAGCCTGATTTCGGTAATGATTAACAGGCAGCGGTGTAAATGGAAAATTTCATCCCTTCATTTAATGCTTTTGTATTAGGGCCCATCTCAGGCTGCACGTAATTTCCTGTTCTATTTTCGAGCTTAGATGGTGTTCCCATCTCAGCGGCAGCGAAACAAAAGAGGCGGCGGTTATTATCACAACAGAGTAAAGATTGCCGTTAATGAGGACTTAATTCTCGCATGGGGCACATAGATTAATCTGCAGATTACAAGATGGGTACGCTGAGCACTGACGTACACGGTGAATGTGATTGCAGAAATAATTAGCACATCTCTCTCTCTCTCTCTCTCTCTCTCTCTCTCTCTCTCTCTCTCTCTCTCTCTCTCTCTCTGTCTGTCTCTCTCTCCCTCTCTCTCACACACACGCACACGCGCGCGCGCACATACACACGCAGAGATAGAATTAGGGACATAATAAGACAGATAAATAGTGATACGAACAGACAGACAGACAAGCAGAGTGAGATGGACAGACATATATATTCGCACATTTCTAGACAGACTAACAGATGACACATCCTACAGAGAACGACTACAGATGTAGTATAAAGTGTATGAACAAGCCTTATTTTCCATCTCAAAATAAAAATACCCTTTTGATGACATCGGGCTTATGTGATATACGATGCTAACTCCGTATTTTTAGTAGATGGGTAATGTTGCCAATTTAATTCTGGTCGTCTTTACCATCAGAAAACTTTCTGGTACCAATATTAACTTGGATCAACATATGAGACCAGGTCTGTGAAGAATATCACCGCCTCTAATATCGTAATCATCCAGTGCCATGCCGGCTGGCGTAGGCGTTCACGACTTTCCACATATCTCGGTCTTTGGTTTTCTGGATCAACTCCGTTGTTGATATTCCTCCATGCCACTTTCGCAATCCATAATGCATCATTTTTCTTGGTCTGCCTCTGCCTCTCTTTCCCTCGATCTTTCCAGTTGTCCCGTTGTTCTCCAATGCCTTTCTTCTCATCACATGACCAAAACAAGCTGTTTGCTTCTTTCTTATTGCTGTATATAATGTTCTAGTTTCATTAGCCTCTTTCAGGCAGTCGTTGTTAGTTACTTTGGTAGTCCAAGGAATTCGCAACATTAGTCTCAGCAACCACATTTTTGTCGATTCCCATCTCTTCCTAATTTGTTCATTTACATTCCAAGATTCATAGCCATACAGCAAAACAAGTTCTATATAGCACTCCAGCATTCTCTTTCTTACATTTAATGATAGTGACTTATTGCATAATATTTTCTTCATTTTCTAAAATACAGCTTTTGCTTGCCCTATTCTGCTCTTAATCTCTTTTGTGCATCTTCCATCTGATGTTATAAATGTCCCTAGACATTTAAAACTGTTGACTTGGTGAAGAATTTCCCCTTCTATCTCTATTTCACATTTGGGTGTCACTGTTTTCTTTGATATCACCGTTGTTACTGTTTTCTTGATATTCAAGTAGAGACCTTTTTTTTTTGCACTCTCTGTTACTACAATGTCAAACAATTGTAGATCTTTTGCATTATCCGCCATCATTACTTTGTCATCTGCATAGCGTATATTGTTTATATCAGTGGTTCTCAACCTTTTTAATGTGGCCCATGCACCCCTTCACCATATGTTCAAATGTCATTCCCCCTCCCCCTTTTGTATTTCCTCCCTATAAATTCCCCTCCCCCACCTCGACCCTACACAGTATACGTAAAACTGGAAACTAAATTTAATACCACATACTAGAACACGTGATTTGCGGGTCTATTTACGTTATAAAACAAATTTCAGAAGGGCAAGAAGTACAGAATTATAAAGTATGGAGGAAAAAAAACAATACCAAGTAATTGGTTCTTGTATTAACGCGATCTTGAAATAATCTTAATTCCCCACCGATTGAGAACCACTGGTCTAAATGATTAATCTGAACATTATGAGGGAGGCTAAATGTCAAAGATAACTTATTATAAACATCAGAAAGAAAAGAGTCTTAATCTTGTTTGCTACATTATAAGAAGGCAAACACTGGAGCACGTGACAGATTTGTGGAAAGAGAGATAGAGGAAGACAACGAGAGACAATTCTTCACAGTCTTGTGTCATGGCACGGAAGGGAGTCAACACACTAAATGATACATGTCGCTGGAGATAGCAAGACGTGGAGAAGCATGGTCGCCCACGCATGTCGGCAAGGCACTTGATGATGATGAGTTCGCTATCTGAACGAGCAGTGCACATTTAAGTATAAAAAATAACACTGTTAATGTCTGAGACTTATAATGTTTACACTATCCCAGAAAGTCACAAATCCATTTTTAAGAAGCCATGCTCTGGGAAATTTGTAGATTAAGTTACGAACGGACATATCCTCCAGTTAAACAGTAAAGAATGCACAGACTACAGTATTGCCTACTCATCATGTAAATGTAAATACACAGACTACAGTATTGCCTACTCATCATGTAAATGTAAATACACAGACTACAGTATTGTCTACTCAACATGTAAATGTAAATACACAGACTACAGTATTGTCTACTCAACATGTAAATGTAAATACACAGACTACAGTATTGTCTACTCAAAATGTAAAGGTAAATGCACAGACTTGTTAAGTATTGCCTACTCAACGTGTAAATGTAAATGCACAGCGGTGTCTTACACTCTTGGTTTCCGGCCTCTGTGGCCAGGTACTCATATCCCCATCGAGGTAGGTTTTTTTTTTAATGGACCTGTGCCTCCAGGTCGGTCCAGCCTCAGATGGTTGACAGGCATTTATTTGGGAAGTAAAAGGGACGGGCGTAACACTAACCACATCAGTCACTGATTGCCGATTAGTCTGTAAAATATGAAACTACCACACAGTACGCATAAAGTTGTATTGACGAAGATATACTGTACATAATATTTCTCATCTTTTGAAGTAATTCTTTTGTTTGGGCTGTTCTACGTTCCCATAAAAACCATACTGCAAGGCAATGTTGAAGGCAAACGAGCAAGAGGTAGACAACGATACAAGTATGAAGATAACATCAACAGATGTAGAGACATCAATCCGACAGTATGTACAGTCAGGGCGAGAGACAGACAGTGGTGGAGTTCCATTGCAGCCAATCTTCATAGTTCAGACGACATTTGATTGATTTATTGATTGTACGTTCAGTTAGCTGCATGTCCTTTATTCTGCTTTGATTTCATTCCCAACATTTATTGGATGTTAATGATGTTTCTAGCAATTCTACGTTCATTAGTATGATTCTACATTTAACAGCAAGAATTTCAGCTCCATGAATATTATCTCTGCGTGACGGTTGTTTCATAATCTTGGCCTTGAAACAGAAAGTGAGAGCTTCTTTTTGCATATTCTTTATTGTTTGTTCTGCAGCGCTAGGGTATGATGAGAGTTTTGTAACGTGCTGTGGTGCGTCTCATACATTGGCGTTTTTTCTGCCCTTGGGCCATATTTTGTGGGACGATCTTTTGGATTTCCCGTATTTCATTTGAGGGATACTTTTTTGGGCAGCAATATTTTTTGTTTAATCAACGAATGATAAAGAAAACAAGACCATTGGCGCTAGGATACAATGTGAAGTTGCAGAATAAAGTCCCGCGATATTCGTACGACCAATGGACTGATTGCAGTACCCATCACCATCATATTTAACATCTTCATCATTGTCAGGATCATGATCATTGCCATCACAATCATCATCATGATGTATCAAGTTCTTTACAGACCATTGATCTCAAACCACCTTAAGGCCTCTCAAATTTTACCACTTCCCCTGTCTCAAACATTTTCATTCCCCGATTGTCTTTAGTAACCTGAGGTCACCTTAGGGATGGTTGGGCTTTTCGAGCAACCATTTTGCTTCCATTATTGTTCCTTTAAAAAAGATAAATCATTGTGACATGTTATGTGACCAAATGATTTAATTTCGAAAACAAGATACTCTTTATGTTAAAGTGATCTTTGATGTTCAAATGGATATTAGAATACTGGAGGCAGAAATTGGTCATCATCACCACCACCACCACCACCACCACCACCACCACCACCACCACCACCACCACCACCACCACCACCACCACCACCACCACCACCACCACCACCAACACCACCACCATCACCATCATCATCATCATCATCATCATCATCATCATCATCATCATCATCATCATCATCATCATCATCATTATCAACATCATCATCATCATCATCATCATCATCATCATCATCATCATCATCATCATCATCATCATCAAAAATTTCAGCCAATGGGCTGGTCTGTAAGCTTCTTGATCATTGTCGCTTGTCGTCTCGGGAGGAACGTGGAATCAACAAGCACACCTTTTAGCTTATTATACTTTGGGATTATTGACAGACTTCTGTCTACACTCCTCCCTTCTGTCTTCTATTCCATATCTCTCTCTCTTTCTCTCTCTCTCTCTCTCTCTCTCTCTCTCTCTCTCTCTCTCTCTCTCTCTCTCTCTCTCTCTCTCTCTCTCTCTTATTCCTTCATCACATACTCCGACAACAGTTTCCTTCAACAATTAATAAAAATATTTATTAATAAAACTATGACTGGTGTATGTATGGACTGTGTATATGTATTTGGTAGTGTCTTATATTGTGGGTGCAAGATAGGACGCTGTAGGTTTAGTCTCTGTATCCCTTCTCTCGTCTGCATTCAGCCAGTCAAAGATACATCACACATATATGGACAGTTCTCACCCGGGTTGGCTCCCTTCCGATTGAGTCTGGACGTATCGTGAAGTTGTTCAACGTCTGGTCACAGTGACATAATAATAATCCAGTAAGTCTATGACTTCGCCAGAGTCTGCTTCAAGAAGTTAATAATCCAACACTGAAACCACATCACCACAGTCTACCACGGTGTCTATATTGACTATGAATGTTCTGACTTATCTATTGTCTCTTTTCTATTAGTCTATCTTGCAAAAGTATGCAGTTGTATTTTTCTTTTACTTTTATCAGTTTAATCGTCCTTTTCCATTTTTACTTTGGTTATCTGGATATTCTTTTATTATTTTCAGAGTTCATTTAGGGCTATGGGTTATATCGTCTCACAATTAGAACCTGTCTTTGTTATTCATTGTTCTAGTGAGGTATTTGATCTCTCCCCACATGAAATGCCTTGAGTTTATCGTCTCTGATTGTATCAGGATACTTCTAGTGAAACCTGTGAGTGATAGATAACCAGGTGATATAAATCTGCTTAAATTTTAGTCT
This sequence comes from Cepaea nemoralis, assembly GCA_014155875.1. Lineage (NCBI taxonomy): Eukaryota > Metazoa > Mollusca > Gastropoda > Stylommatophora > Helicidae > Cepaea > Cepaea nemoralis. The sequence goes on along the minus strand of JACEFZ010003753.1, from coordinate 1,013,718 downwards.
TATGTGAGAGCATTTCTCCCGGCTGCACTAAGACGCTTCCGAAAAGATACTCTGACATAAACCATATGAGTTTACTACAGTCTAAACGATTCACTAATAGAAAACAATGGTAAACGCTAAGCACAAACACCTATTACCCTATGCTACTATTACGCTAAGGTTAGATTACCTTATATCTTCTATGATCATCCAGGAATTGAAATTTATAATTAAGCACATCGGCACTAATATCCCATTGCCTTAAACAATACGGGACTATTATTTCTTTTCCACACATAGGATTCATAGATATCTCTGTCCAGTTTTGGAACACACACTAAAACAGAAAACCCAGTTTCTACTATTTATATCGAGTGTCCAATCCGCCGTTGTCTTTTGATCCACAATCAAATTTGCCGTAAGTCCCCATCAAAACGTCTGTGAAGTCACGTATTCATGAGTTGCGCTCCGTCTCGTCTTTCCTTCGTCTCGTCCTTCGTTCTTCCGCTGTTTCCCTGTGTTCCCCTACGCTAGTACTTCAAAGCGTCCGAACCCTTTGATCGCCGTCTCCGTTCGTTTTCCCGTTGACAGAGCTGGTCAATGACTCCTTACACTGTATCCTATTTTATACTGTCGGTCAATAACCTTTAATTCGTCCTTCTCTCAGACTGAAGTACTGATTGTTAACCCTCCTCCTACCTTGTAATTAATCTTACTGGTTTATCAGGGAATCATTAACTCACAGTATACCGTGACAATCATTCCATTCTAGAGTTATTTGTATACATTTATTAAAACGATCAACAGCTGTGTCTATTGTGTCGATCTTTACTTCAATACATGTTTTTTTTAATTGATCATAATTATCATCATCATCCTCATCATCATAATGTGCCATTCCGATAAGCGTAGGCGGTCATGTTTCGCCATCTCGCTCAATCATTAGAGTCGTGGATCCGCTCCACGTTCTTGTCTCGACCATGCCGCGGTGCCAAACCATCCAGATATTTACTTTTCTGCTTTCAGTTGTTCTTTCCCCCTCAATTGTGCCAGTTGTTGCAATGTTCTTTCATTTATTGCTTCCTGTGACGTGCCCAAACAATTGGGACTGTCTACGTCTAATCTCTCTAATCAGTTTACTGTTCTCATTTTCATCTTGTAGGACTTGCTGATTCGTTTTTCTGTCTGTCCATGGTATTCTTTGCAATTTCTTCATTAATCACGTCTCCACCGCCATTAGATGTTTTTCAGCTTCTTCTGTTCATTGTTCACGTTTCACATCCTTATAAAAGTACAGTATTGATACATCCCTGCATATCTGCTTTATAATACGTTTCCTTTGTGTACCCCTTTTGACGACGTAGCGGTTGTTTCTTCAGAGGACGTTTTTGTGTTTTTCAGGGAAGGATGTGCTGTTATTTCGTATTCGTTTTCGGAAGTTGTTCACAAGAAACAACGGAAGGCATTTAATGGATGAAATTGTGAGGGCAACCGACAGATAGTTTTTGGTTATGGTCTCAAGTTTCGCGACAGTAGGCAGAAGATCTCTTTCACGAGACAATGACTAGGGTCACTGGCCAGTATGGTCACTGCCAAGAGGAAAGCAACGGCAAACTACCTTCATTAAAGTTGCCTAGTTTATCATGATTCATCTAATTATAGATCATCACTAGAAAAGGTGATCGAGACGGGAAGACGGAGCTGATCTACAACTCTGGTGATCTAGTGAGATGGCGAAACATAACCGCCCACGCTTATCGGCATGACAAATGATGGATGGATGGACCCCTTCTTCTCTCGCGCAGTTGTTTGCCGTCTAGTTCTTTCTATGGAGTTTCGTTATGTCTTAGAATGCGACCAAGGCAGTAAAGCGTTCGCTTTTCATGGTAACTGTTTTTCTCATTGGAAGAGAGACCTGTTGTCATGGTAACTGTTGTTTTCAAGTCAAATGTGGCATTTCCCATATGACTAAACCGAACAAGTTTAGGAAGTTAGCTGTTTGCTAGAGCACTAAGATTTGTTTTGGGGTTTTGGTCAACGTTAACTTTCATTGCACACGGATATCTATATGAGTGCTCCAGTCTCTACCCATAGATCACGCAAGTAGAATCTCGGAACAGTGCACCTACTCAGTACAATAGACAATCTAGATGTATGCATACCAGAATAACACATGCTTCAAATATACAGCTGAGGGCGATTTGGAAGCAAACCGCCTTGCGTTGTTTAAAAAAAAAAATAGTATGAATGCTGGTCGTTCACAAAGCAATGGCAAACTACTGAACGTAAACTTTCCAAGAAATCACAAACAGCCAAAGATTGCTGGGGTTGACTGCGACGTCCTGTAAAGGTTATTCAACTAACTTTTTATTTCAAATATTAATTTGTGGGTTGGTTTTCTATTTAAAAAAGTACAATTGCCTAGGCAACAGAGTATTGGGCCTTCTATTCAGGCTTCTACTGACTATGCACAAGGATCCTTCGAGCTTTTCGTCCTTGTCCGAGAAAGCTAGACGTCTGATACACTACTAAAGACTCAGTGCGATTATACTATCTTTTGTTTATTTTGTATAAAGTCCATGCTGTGTAATGAAACAGGTCTGCAGAAGCCAGAGGCGGAAGCTCTAACCTCGAAGACACTACATCAATGGTTGTTCCATCAAGACCCTCACACAATGCTCACCTATGTAGTAACAACTATATGCATATGAACGTATGAGAATGAGCGAGTGTATGGATACATTATACATTCTGACTAGTTTGTATGCGTGAGTGTTTATAGACAATAAAATGTGTACATACATGTATTTCGTACATATGCATTCCGTATGTATAAATAACTCTATTACATACCGTTGGTCGTGTGTTCCAATACTCTACGAGGTGGGGATTTTAAAATAATGTATTTGTGACCTCTGCTCCAGACCGAGACAGTCTATAATTGGTATCAGGAAATTTCTTGGGAAGTGAAGGTGATCAGCGTGATATTTATCACGTTCAACGGCTATTTATCGATCTAATTCCGACCGTCACCATTAATGAGGCTTGGTCAATTTCTGAGCCATACTTATACGAAAAAAAAAATAATCTTGACACAGCCCGTTAACACACAGGCGAGGCCTAAATTAGCCATTCCATATATTCTTTGCTAAATCATGGCATTGTGACATCGTATATGCCATTCCATCGATGCGAAGTTCCAATGCCGACATGAGAGGGTGAGAGGAGCTCTGAAACAGTCCTAGTGATGAAAGTATCGTACCTCCACTAACCTCACCCGATGACAGAAGTAACATAAACAGATTAGCTAATCCAATTTGGTCAAGGATCGATACCAAGTCCCAGGTCGTAAACCTTTCACTGATTTAATGTCCACTGACCACTGATAACAGTCTGTCTTTGTCAAGAAAATACCTTCGTACTCTTCCTATTGTACTTCTCTTGGGATCACGTCGAATGTGTTTTCCCCGGAGAGTACTTTCTAACTTTCCATTGGAAGAGAGACCTGTTGTTAGATTGTATCTGTTGAGCCCGTATGTTTGATGGCAAAGATATTAACTATCTTCTTTGCCGTTACCTTTTGTTTTTGATTATACTTTCAGTAGAAGAATTATGCATTTTAAAGTAAGGCGATTGTAAGTACGTAAAGATCCCTTCTACTCGCCTTAAAAGAGCATTGGGCATATAATCCTAGACCCATATTTTTATAGATCAATCGGCTCTCGGTGGCTGATATGTGACGCCGGCCGTTTGCACTTTCCCAGACATTTCCTGGTTCCTAATTTAGGCCGGGTCGAGCTGGAAGCCCAGGTCTGTTTAAAAAAAATATAATCCTATCCGATGCGGATCGAGGTACGGGAGTGGTAGGCGAGCGTCCAGCCAGTAGTTAGCTCCCCTAGAGTATTTTGGTACAATATAGTTTTAGGTAGGCGACTGTAAGGAGAATGTGTAGATCGTGTCGCGCTGGTTTTTAACGTGATGTTATTGGAACCGGTCGTTCAGAAAGCAATGGCAAACTACTGAATGTAAACTTACAAGACATCAACAGCATTGCCAGTGTTGACAGCGATGCAGTAAATAGGAAATGCAAAAACACAACAAAAAATGTGTTAAAGGCAAGAGCATCAAGGTCACTGTACCGGGTTTTACCTCATTTGTCTTTGTCTCTCTCTCTCTGCAGAGCAGCAAATTTTATACCAAAAGCGTCGCACAGGGCACAAACTCCGCAGCTCTGTTAAAAGTTAGTTGCATTGTTTTTACAGGATGTCGCTGTCTACCTCAGATGTTTTTGGCTGTTTATGATTTTTTGGCAAGTTTACGTTCAGAAGTTCGCCATTGCTTTCTGAACGACCGGAACCCATACCATTTTTATGAAAACTAACGCAAGGTAGTCTGCTGCGAAATTATCCGCAGCTGTATTTCGAACTGTGTATGTGGGTGCACGCATTGCGCCCGAAACTCCTTGGCCACAGAGCCGGCTCTGTAGGCGGTTGTAATTACCGCAAAAACCGCCTCTAGAATACGAAAATGAAGTGTGGTTAATTGTGAGGAACTTCATCTTTGGATCAGCCCAGTGATCAGATCTTACTTGGCTCAAGTAATCTGGACGCCAATTCATGGGATATTATCTTCCTGAGGCTTCCCAAACAACAACAACACATCAAACCACATATTCGATTGACTGTTTATCTTTTATAAGCACAACCGCATGTGTTTACATTCAATAGTGTATATTATATTGGAGTCGTTGTGGTAAAGCAGTTAGTGTGCATGCCTGCTACGCCAGTGATTCGAGTTCAGTGAAAGCTTCAAGTCTTTCACTGACTGGATATTGAAGGAATCACGAGTAATGACATTCACTCCGTTAAAATGACGGCGAGGGAAGTTAGTCGCTTTGATTAATTAAGTGGAAATTGACAGCATAAAAGACAGCAAGAAAATTGTAGCGATTAGTTAGTTGCATATCCTTTACAGGACATAGGAGTCAACTGCAGCATTTTTTGGCTATTTGTAATTCCTGGGCCAGTAGTTTTCCATTGCTTTCTGAACGACTGGCATCCATACCATTTCATAAAAACAACACATGGCGGTCTGCTGCCAAATCGCCACTGATATGTTTCGAACGTGGTAAGTGGGATAACGAACTGCGTCCGTAAATACTTCGCCACGGAGCTGCCGATTAGAACCTTATTAAATGACTCATGCCGGAGTAAGATTAATGGATGACTGAATTGGGTCAAAGGTGACATTGTGCTGGTCGAAAGCACGAAATTTATTACTAGACGTTTGAGAAATGGGTACACAACCCCATGAACTTCCTGTCCTTTGTTGTCTCTCGCTTTTCTACATGATTTCATGATCACGACTCGCATAATGTAACCGTTCAAGAATGAAAATCATGTTGTACTTGCTGTTTATTTTCCGACCTAAGAGCCGGAAACCACGGCAGGTGGAGATAACACACAATGACTTGTTTAGTCACGAAGAGAACACAAAAATCAACCAGTCTCGCAGAGAAAGAGTTAGATAAACAAGAAAAGAGCTAAAGAGAATGATAGAGATCTTGACATGATGGATTATGTAGAATTAGTACCGGGATATCGTGTAATCGATAAGAGTAATAGATCATTTTACGGACGTGTGTTCCATTGAGCGCTGTACGAGCACACGTCTCTTGCTCCACTACGGATGTTACCATTCATGAAACACTAGGCTAAGTGATATTGATGGCTTTTCAAATACACTTGTCGTATTTTGACTGCAAAGTATCTTTGTGCAAAGAATAACATGGGCGGGCAGAAAAACGAATGATAAAGTCATATAAGAAAGACATGTAACCCGCAAATAATTAGAGAAAGTATACAGTCTGTCTAGAGGTTTTGGGCACGAGATAAAACATGAGGAGAAAACAAATAAAAACTTAGTAATAACAGGCACACATTATCGGGAAAAGAGCCAAGACAAGATAAAGCTAAATACCTGGATGGCTTGGCTAAATGGCATATTAATGTCAAAATACAGATTTATGGCTGTGTGAAATGGCTATCAATGACCCCCCCCCCCCCCCCCACGCTTGTCAACATGGCACATGATGATGGCGATGATGAGTATCGCCATAATCGTGCATTGTTCACCTACAATCAAAGAAGCTGTTGCTATAGTGCTAGGGCAAGACAAGTAAAACCATGGATGGTTGATTGCTTGGTTGACTGTCAATGCTCTGGAAGACAGGATTTTAATTAACTCGCTAGTACGATTCATTGGATTTGAGCTCGGTCGTCTAAGCTCTGATAGGGGTTACATCTGTCGTAGTGAGGATGGTGTAGAGAACCAGATTACCATCTGAAAGGACTGTTTGGAAGAGCTATCTTTCTCCTTTCCAAGCCCAGAAACTAACGGGGTATAAATCACAACACACACATGTTGATTTAGATTGATCCTAAGTTCATAATATTTCATCAAGGCTTATAGGTATTTCTTTGTCAACAGACTCTAAAGCAGTGAGTCAGGAACTATGTAAAGATCCCTTTCACACGCCTCAACTAGTAATGATCACATACTGCTAGACCCAAATTTTTATAGACTAGTCGGTACTCTAGTAGGAGATGTGGTCAGTCACAAGCCGACCGCCTTTACATCTGAAGACATTTCCTCATTTTAAGCTGGGATACCGTGCGAGCCTAGACCAATTAAAAAAACGTAATAATAACCATTCCTCACCAGATGCGAATCCAATCCGTGACCACCGGACCGGCAGAAGAGCGTATAGCCACTACACTACCTCGCACTTCACAAAAGCAATTCAGCTTAGTCCAGCCGAGCCATTTCTACCTAGGATTAACTTCACAAAAGCAATACAACTTAGTCCAGGGGAGACATTTCTATCTAGTGTTCACTTCACAAAAGCAAGGCAACTTAGTCCAGGTGAGCCATGTCTTTCCAGGGTCGACTTCACAAAAGTAATGCAAGTTAGTCGAGGCGACCAATTTCTATCCAGGGTTGACTTCACAAAAGGAATGTACTCGTAATTTAGTCCAGGCGAAACATTTCTATCCAGGGTTGACTTAAACAAAAGTAATTCAACTTAGTCCAGGCGAGGCATTTCTATCTGGGGTTGACTTCACAAAAGTAATTCAACTTAGTCCAGACGATACAGTTCTATCTATGGTTGACTTCACAAAAGTAATACAACTTAGTCAAGACGAGACAGTTCTATCTCTGGTTGACTTCACAAAAGTAATCAACGTAGTCCAGACGAGACAGTTCTATCTATGGTTGACTTCACAAAAGTAATACAACTTAGTCCAGACGAGACAGTTCTATCTCTGGTTGACTTCACAAAAGCAATGCAACTTAGTCCAGGCGAAAAATTTTTATCCAGGGTTGACTTCATAAAATTAATTCAACTTAGTCCAGGCGAGACATTTCTATCTGGGTTTGACTTCACAAAAGTAACTCAACTTAGTCCAGACGAGACAGTTCTATCTGGGTTTGACTTCACAAAAGTAACTCAACTTAGTCCAGACGAGACAGTTCTATCTCTGGTTGACTTCACAAAAGCAATGCAACTTAGTCCAGGCGAAACATTTTTATCCAAGGTTGACTTCATAAAATTAATTCAACTTAGTCCAGGCGAGACATTTCTATCTGGGTTTGACTTCACAAAAGTAACTCAACTTAGTCCAGGTGAGACATTTCTATCTGGGTTTGACTTCACAAAAGTAACTCAACTTAGTCCAGACGAGACAGTTCTATCTCTGGTTGACTTCACAAAAGTAATGCAACTTAGTCCAGACGAGACAGTTCTATCTAGCGTTGACGTCACAAAAGTAATTCAAATTAGTCCAGGCGAGACATTCCTATCTAGGGTTGACTTCACAAAAGCAATTAACAGCATAGTACAAGCGAGACATTTCTAGCTAGAGCTGACTTCACAAAAGCAATTAAGCGGGGGGGGGGGGGGGGGGGGGGGGGGGGCGCGCTTGGGTACGTTGTGAAAAGACGCTTGCACGCCTTTCGGGCGGTCATGGGTAATAATTAGCATCCACGTAGATTTTAAAAAAAAAAATTGAACTGAACTACGATGTTGACACGGCCTAAGATGGGTACCAGTTAATGTCTTAGGGAGTAAGAGCCGTCGGTGTGACATAAGCACACATCATCCATCGAGCGCTGATTGGTCTGTTAAATGTGGGTCTAAAACCGTATGCGAAATAAGCCTAAATACACCTTTACATACTATAAAAATAAAAGCCCCAAAGCCAGAACCTGCAATGGGTCTGTGCTAGGACGATCACATTTTATAGATTTGAATTGGTCTGTGCTAGGACGATCATATTTTATAGGCCTGGGTGGGTCTGTGCTAGGACGATCATATTTTATAGGCCTGAGTGGGTCTGTGCTAGGACGATCATATTTTATAGGCCTGAGTGGGTCTGTGCTAGGACGATCATATTTTATAGGCCTAAGTGGGTCTGTGCTAGGACGATCATATTTTATAGGCCTGAGTGGGTCTGTGCTAGGATGATCACATTTTATAGATTTGAATTCGTCTGTGCTAGAACGATCACATTTTATAGGCCTGAGTGGGTCTGTGCTAGGACGATCATATTTTATAGGCCTGAGTGGGTCTGTGCTAGGACGATCATATTGTATAGGCCTGAGTGGGTCTGTGCTAGGACGATCATATTTTATAGGCCTGAGTGGGTCTGTGCTAGAACGATCACATTTTATAGGCCTGAGTGGGTCTGTGCTAGAACGATCATATTTTATAGGCCTGAGTGGGTCTGTGCTAGGACGATCATATTTTATAGGCCTGAGTGGGTCTGTGCTAGAACGATCACATTTTATAGGCCTGAGTGGGTCTGTGCTAGAACGATCATATTTTATAGGCCTGAGTGGGTCTGTGCTAGGACGATCATATGTTATAGGCCTGAGTGGGTCTGTGCTAGAACGATCACATTTTATAGGCCTGAGTGGGTCTGTGCTAGGACGATCACATTTTATAGGCCTGAATGGGTCTGTGCTAGGTCGATCCCATTTTGTAGGCCTGAATAGGTCTGTGCTAGGACGATCCCATTTTGTAGGCCTGAATAGGTCTGTGCTAGGACAGTCCCATTTTATAGGCCTGAATAGGTCTGTGGTAGAACGATCACATTTTATAGGCCTGAATGCATGGTGGAATAAATAGCCAGTCTTCCTCTCACTTTAGCGGACGACGAACGCATTCTCGCAACCCTCGTTCATGACATTATTAGCGCAGCCCTCTAGCTCTTCGTGGCGAAGGTTAAGGACGCAGTTCACAATCCCGCATACCGCGTTCGAAGCACAGCTTTGAGCCATTTGACAGCAGACCGCCTTGCGTTGATTTTTGTTAATAAATGGTATGAGTGCCGGTCGTTCAGAAAGCAATGGTAAACTTTTTTTTTTTTTGCATATCCTATTTACAGTCAAAACCAACATTTCTGCTGCCTTCATCTCTTGGCAAGTTTACGTTCAGTAGTTTGCCAATGCTTGCTGAAGACCTGCACCGATACCAACACAAAACCAACGCAAATCGGTCTGCTGCCAAATCGCGTGCAGCCGTGTCTCGCACGCGGGTATATCGGACCACAAAACGCGTCCGTAAAACTCCTGCTGAGCGTAAACTTGCCCAGGAATCACAGCGGTGTTGACTGCCACGTCCTGTAAAGGATATGCAACTAACTTTAACAAGCAACGCGGCCTCGGGACGGGTTGTTTACTTTGACTATCTCATTGAAAGGCCTCTACTGCAAAGCATTATACCCCCTGTTTCCGTGAATGTCAGCAGAGACAAATACATGGTGTTTGTAAAGTCTCACTATGCTTTGTATGTAGAACAATTCTGAAAAATGAAGTACATGACGTCATCAAAAATGTTCTCCACAGTCCACCGTGAAGCAATATGCAGCGAATGGATATCGTCTGCTGGAGTAATTCTTTGCACTCCAAACAGAATAGTGTTATCAACGGAGGACAGATCTTTTTTGTTTGAATAAATGGTAACGGTAATCGATAGACACGGATGGTTGTTCAAAGATTGATAGCAAGATTTCTTGATAAACAAATTCCTCATCGTATTGTTGTGCATATCCTTTACAGGACATCGCTGTCAACATCACCATCCCTCAGCTGATTGTTGATTTCTTGGCAAGATTACGCTCACTAGTTTGCCATTGCTTTCTGAGCGGCCGGCTCACATACCCCGTAAGTTACCGACGCGACACGAATCATTGCTGATTCTCACCGTCGTTACGTTACTTACGATACTATACGAGATTACGGAGTAAAGTCGCTAACCTCTAGGCCAGGAAGCCGTCCCTCATCGTATTACGGTTAGAAATTTGTTGAATAAGTTATAATGGTACTTTCCAGATCCCCCCTGGCAGTGACTAATGTAACTAATTTAATGAATTTCTTAGCACATGTTTTGATAACCTAATGTACTTAATTTGTCCATATTTTTCTACATACAAAGTGTAGTGAGACTTTACAAACGCCATATGTATGTATAGACCATTTACAATAAACACAATAAAAGAAGCATTACATTAAATATAAATAATGCATGATACTCAAACATTTAATTTATTCTAACCTGAAAGGTCGAGATAGCTTATCTTTTGAAGCACACCATTACATTCATGTGTTTTATCGATCATGTTTCAACTCATCATTTCGTGCCCTGCCAAATGGCGTGGGTGGTCGTATCTCTCCACATTTCTTGGTGTTTGGTTTGCTGATGACATTCCTCCATGACGCCGTCATATGTTTGGTAGAATCGGAGACTTCTTCTTTTAGAATAGATGGACCTTCCTAGTTCCTCTCTTCTGTTAATTATACTCTTTCTTCATCATACACATATCTTATGCATTCATTCCATCTCTTTATTAAAATATTTTCTCCAAATAATACCTTTCGTGTTTTAAATTTCAAACATCAAGTGTTTATTCTTATTTTTCTTCCCGTCGACTCACTGATTTGTCTGTGCATATTTTTTGAATCTTTAACAGATTGTACTCCAATTTGCTTGCTTGCTTGTGTTTGTTGGCTTGAGCTCCAACGTGAAGTCCTGTATGTCGGATGAAGACATCCTGTTGTCTCACATCAGTGTGATGTCATACAAGACCTGAGGTTTGCGTGAGTATCCGTTGTCCCATGTCTGGCGTATTGGTGTGCAGACTGGTGGTTCCTTGCCGTACAGGCAGACACTCTCCGACTTCGGAGGAATCGGCGATCCTACTGACTTTAGCCAGGACCCCGAAGGGACATGTTGCCCGGGATGCTCGACGAGGACGCGTCAATAGGTCTTGGCCAGTATATAACCCGGCCCTGGTGCCTTGGAAACACCTCTGCGTCCCATACTCCAATTTTATCTTCTTTTTGTTACAGTGCTCGTTTTACGATTGTTATTTTTGCTTTACGCATATATCTCTTATTTATGTAATTATGTTATCATATTCATATCTTTAATGTTTATTTTAGTTTATTTTATCAATAAACCTTAAGATTTCTTCAGCCATAATTATTTCTTAGTCTTTTGTCTTCTCTCTGTGTTTGATGAATAGTCACTTAACATTTTCCATTGTAACTTATCTATGTATTTTATTATAACGTGTATCTGTTTTTCACCATAACTCTAGATTGCTCTATAATATATTTATCTGCTTTTAGAACATATTTATTAAGTCTTATCTTCTTAACCTCTTTCTTTCCTCTCTTTAATCTTAATTTCATTTGTCCATATAGTTAGTACGTGGTTAATGCCACAGTCAGCGCCAGGTATTGTTTTAACATGTATTAGAGCATTCCTAAATCTTTTATTAATGAATTAAAAGTTAGCTGCATGATACTTTACAGGACGTGGCAGTCAACGCCAGCATCTTATTCTTTAAGGCTGTTCGTTGTTTCTTGGTAGATGTACGTTTAATAGTTTGCCATTGCTTTCTGAACGACCGGCACTCATACCATTGTGTGGAAACCAACGCAAGGCAGTCTGCTTCAAAATCGCCCGCCACTATGCTTCGAACGCGGTATACGGGATTGCAAATTGCGTCTGTTACCCCTTCGACACAGAGCCGCCTAAAGAGTTAAAAAAGAACAGATCATAATGAGTTAGCAATGTTTACAGGTCTCCGTGGCTAAAGAGTTGCGAACGCGATTTGTGAACCGCTCACCACGCGTTCGAAACACAACAGCGACTGATTTGGCAGCACAACGTGTCGCGATGGGGTTTTAAAGTGTTGGTATGAGAGCCGGTCGTTCAGAAAGCAATGGCAAACTGTTTTTTTCGCATATCCTTTACAGGACATCGCTGTCAACATCAGCATCTTTTAGCTGATTGTTGATTTCTTGGCAAGATTACGCTCAATAGTTTGCCATTGATTTCTGAGCGATCGGCTCACATACCCCGTAAGTTACCGACGCGGAGAGAACCGCTACCAATTCTAGCACACGACACGTCACGTTACGAGAGTATACGGGATTAAGGAGAAAGTCGTGTAACCCCTAGACCAGAGAGACCGGCAATGGCAAACTACTGAACGTAAAACTTGCCAAGAGATCAAGAACAGCAGTAAAATGCTGGTGTTGACAGTGATGTTCTGTAAATAGGATATGCCAAAAAAAAAAAAAAAAACATGTTTAGAGGCAGCCGTTGTAGCGTAGTGGCTAGACACTCAGCTGCCCGCTCGCTAGTCATGTGTTCCATCTGAACCGAGGTGTCAAGGAGTGGGTAAGGTATTGATGAAATTGAACCCGCACTAGTGTTTGTTGGTGTGTGGAGTGATTCCGTGATGGATTGGTGATTATGAGTTCGGGCAAGGTCCAGGTGGAACGTATCGTGGACGAGTGCTATAATGACACGAGCATAGTGCCGTTTGCATAATGTAGTTTAGTATTTGAGTGATAGTATCTGTTCATATTTTAGTTGAGAATAAGTGTTCAATCAGATGCAAGTATAAAATGTTGTAAACATGAAATTGCAAAACAGATAATGAAAACAGCGTGGACGTGTGTTATGTTATTGAGTTAACCCTGTGCCTCTAGCGTGAGAGTTAAAGAGAGCGAGTTGTTAGCGATCACGGACAAGCAGTCAAGATTTGGTAATACAGTTGTACGAAGACTATAAACATGGCGCAGAGATCTTCAACCATCAAATACGGAGCACAAAAGTAGCGATATGAGTAAGTTACAATCATGGTAGCGACGTATCAACACCCTAGACAACTACCCACATGTCGCTCCATGACACCAGGCAGCTTCGGTCTGTTTTAAAAATTAGCCTGGACACGCGGGTCGACCCAGCCTACAAGAGTACGATGAAATGTCTTGGGAAGTAAAGACGGTGGACTTGATTATGTCCACATCACCGAGTGCCGATTGGTCTATAAACATCATGTGGGTCTAGCACGGTATCTCCTATGCTCCTTATGACATGCCAGCGGAACCTTTACTCACTTACTGAAATGTTTAAAGCTGTGCAGGTATCAACAACATCATACATTCAACAGTGAGTGCAATTTTAGTAGCTCATGTCATGATTTAGCAGTGGCTTTGCACTCACCCGTCCACTGCATGTTCTCCCGCATTACATGTTCATGCCCAGAATGACGTAGTATCAATATCCACCGTTGTATGGGTGGACCCATGCCTTGTCTTCTAGAAACGCTGCCTTCAATTTCTGTACTTTCTAAACTTTTGTGACTTTTGGTCTGGCCGCAGTTGTTGTTGTTGTTGTTGTTGTGTTTTGTTTTTTTTTAGTTTCCGAAACACGATAGTCTTTATGAACCAGTGTTTCGCATGTTTAGATCTTGCAGACTGTCCGTTTTATTTTCTTGATTCACATTATTTTAATAATTGCTCTGTAATATCTAAGTTCATAAGTCTCAGTTTTTCTATGGTCCACGATTCGCATCCTATTGTGCTGTAGAAAAGATGAGTGTCTTTTATTTGTGTGTATATTATAAGGTTTTGTTTTCTGTATTGCTGCAACCAGTCTCCTTCAGAAAGCTTTTGTAGAGTCCTCATTGTTGTTACTCATGGAAGTAATACATCCACGGCTGATGGCATTTTCATATATACTTTGACCAAGGAAATAGTATTGTAGACGCACTCGTGATTCCATCCATGTAACAAGGCGACTAACTGCTTGTATACATATTGAATGGGACTAGAAGGATAAAAGAAGAAATAATATAGGTATCACACACAAAGGAAGTTTAAAATGAGTATCTTTTCTACTACATGTGTAGAAGAATCCCGACTTATGCACCCGCAGTGAAATACAATACATGACATGTTAGTGGCGTAGTAAGGGGAAAACATTATTTTCATTGTGAGCTATCACAGACGGCCTAAATTGTCAAAGATACATATCTGGAAACAGTCTTGGAGCCATTATAATAATCTCTTCAACCAGCTGAATATACGTTTTATCACTGTGACTGCAAATCTATAAACCTGACTAGACTGCAAGAACATGAAATGAAAATGTGTGAAGCCAGACAAGAGCGTTAAGGTGGGGGGAAAAGACCAATTGTCAACCAAGGCACAACTGGTGTCTTTTACCTCTTCACTCTGAGAGAGATACTGAGGACAGGGTGGGGGAGGGGGGATCCTCAACACTCATGGACTAAATGGTCTGATGTGCAGTGAGGATAATCTGATCACTACACTACACTACACTACACTACACTACACTACACTACACTACACTACACTACACTACACTACACGCCACTCCACTGCACTACACTACACTACACTACATTGCACTGCACTGCTCTGCTCTGCTCTAAACTAAGCTAAGCTAAGCTAAACTAAACTAAACTAAAACTAAAACTAAACTAAATTAAACTTAACTAAAGAATGAAAGAACAAACGAAAGAATGAACAAAGGAACAAACACAGTTTATTACTAATGTAATGTCATCTCAAGTTATTAAGTTTTAAACCTGGCATCGAGTTTATTGCTGGAATTCGGAATTGGAAAATTAGAAAGAGGCTAGGTTTGAAACCAATAATGCAATTCATTAAAGTGCAACAAATTAAATGGTTTGGCCACCACGCAAGAATGCCTTGGTACCAACTATCGCAAAGAGCCACACTGAAGAAATGTGATGGTTATAGAGCAAGGTGAAGACCAGGTAAAATATGGTATCAAGAACAACCTAGAAAGAGGGCACAACATATCCTTACATCGTCCCAAACTGAGTTAAATGGAGTAAGAAAAGAAGAAGAGAAGGAAGAAGAAGGCGATCACGTTTTAGAACATGAACTTCAGTGGTCCACTATTGTGACGTTATCACAACCGATTTCATGTGAATATATTTTTTTTTTTTTTAATAGTGTGGTGCTTTCCCCTTGACCTCCACATCCACACTGGTGGTCCCTGTTGTCTGCTTTTTGACAGCAATTTCTGACTGCAAGAACAAATGTGTTCTAAGCTCTAATCAGAAGCGGGTTTTCACTTATTCTTGTGAACATAAGTTCTGCGTTTATCATCACACAGTTTTTGATTTGGCGTGCTCTACCACTAGGGAGCCGCGGCAGCCTAGTAGCTAGAAGCATGCCGGCCGGCACGGCACGGTACTCATAGGTTCGGTTCCACATCGGGATAATTTTGAAAACTGACCAGGGCCATAAGTCATCGAACCAGCTTAAGATAGTTATTATGATCTGTCTAGAGAAATAAAGGCTGCTGATGTGATAACTGGCCATATGACGCACCGAGCGCCGATTTGTCTATAACATATAGATCTAGCACCATATGCCTATTGTGTCTCATTCATTCATTCATTCATTCAGTAGCATGTCCTTTACAAAACCTCGCTCCCATAACAACCCTCCGGAAAATCTCTCGATCATAAGCAAGATGTCCCACGTCTGATACACCCATCTGGAGATCATCCGTCTTCTCTTTGGCCTTCCTCTTCCTCTCTTCCCAGGCATATACCCTTCCATTACTGTTCTCTCCAAACTTTCGTGACGTTTCAAGTGACCAAAATATTTCAATTTTCTTTGTTTTATCGTCTTTAATAGCCAACCTTCTTCAATATTCAACTCTTGAAGTATGGATGCATTTGTTCTTTTCTTTACCCAAGATATTTTTAGAACTCGTCTATAACACTTATATTCAAAGGCGTTTATGCGCTGTTCAGCTTGTTTAGTAAGTGTCCATGTCTCACAGGCGTATGTTGCAATGGGAAAGATGCATGCTCTTAAAAATCTAATTTTTGTAGTTCTGTCTGTCCCACTCCATAATTTATTCAGCTGTTTTAGTCTTTGAAGAGCAATTGATAGTCGCCGTTTAATTTCTTTCATTGTGTCCCCGTTGTTGGTAATCAATGACCCAAGATATTCAAAATTTTCCACCACCTCCAATTTTTCCCCATTAATGTATATTTCTTTCTCCATGGTAGTTTTATCTGTATGCATTATCTTTGTTTTTGCTATGTTAAGATATAAGTTGTGATTTTCACTATTCAATTGGGTTGAGGCTATTAGGTTTTCCATGCCATTCTGTGTTGTGGATAGTAATACTGTATCATCAGCATATCGAATCTCCGGTATGTCATGACCGCCGATATTTAGGGCATCATATAGCTCCCTGTTTATATCATCTCTTACATTTCTCATTATATTTTCAGCGTACAGGTTAAACAAATAGGGTGACAGCACGCAGCCCTGACGGACTCCTTGCTTGATGTCAAACCAATCTGATGCCTCGCCATCTATTCTAACTGCTGCTTGTTGGTCTAGATAGAGCATTTTTATGAGTTGTACTACATGTGATGGAAAGCCCATAGTCCTCATGATTTCCCAAAGTTTCTGATGCTGTACACAGTCAAATGCCTTTGAATAATCCACAAAACATGAGTATAGGTTTACATTAAATTCTCTGCACTTCTCTATTATTAAACGCATGTTGAATATGTGATCTCTTGTTCCTCTTCCTTGTCTAAATCCAGCTTGAACTACGTTAATCTCTTCTTCCATTTTCTTACGAAGTCTTGCCATTATGACTTTTAGTAGAATTTTACTTGCATGACTGATCAGGGCAACAGTTCTATAGTTGGTGCATAATTTCAGGTTGCCCTTTTTTGGTATTGGAATGAAGATAGTTCTCTTCCAATCTTTTGGCCATATACCATATTTCCAAATCTTTGTACATAATGCATGATATATGTGTATGCTTTCTTCTCCTCCCGCTTTAATTAGTTCAGCTGGTATCTCATCACATCCAGGAGATTTACCATTCTTCAGGTGCTTTATAGCCCAAGCAATTTCATCTAATGAGGGTTCAGGTTCTGTCTCTGCTGTCGTTGGCTCATGTATCTCATTCATATCCTCACTGTCACTCATATCATACATTCCACTGCAGTACTCCTGCCATCTTTCTAGAATTTGTCTAGATTCTGTTAAGGTATTTCCCATCTTGTCACAGATAACATTCAATTGAGGTTGAACATTTCTTGTCAATAACTTCATTTCTTTGAACATTTCATAATCTCTTCCAGTCTTATGATATTGCTCTATTCTGGTACAACAATCTTGTATGTATTGATTTTTGTCCTTTCTTGTGTTCTTTCTTATTTCTCGAGTTAAAGATTTATACTTCATCCTGGTATTATCGGATTCACCTCCTTTCTGTTTCAGTTCCCTTCGTTGTTTTATTAATTCTAACGTGTCTGATGTAATCCATGGCTTAAGTTGCTTTTTCTTGGTCGGAATTAAATCTTTGGCTGCAGTTATCAAGATATCTCTAGCTTGTACTGCCAGTTCATCAGGTGTCATTTCCTCTTGTACAGACATCAAGACCCCAAAACGATTCCTAACTTCTACGTTGTATGCATCTGGTATTTTTGTGAGATCAAAACGAAGTGGCCTTGGTCCTCGGGTAAGCTTTTTGAGTTTTAATTTCAGATCTGCTTCTAATAACTGATGATCTGTATCACAGTCTGCACTTACGTAGGGTTTTTGCAGATGTTATGCTTGATCTCCATCTTCTTTGTATTAAAATATAATCTATCTGATTTTTGGTAATACTGTCTGGAGACTTCCATGTGAAGAGTCTTCTTGGATGTTGTTTAAAAAGCGTGTTGGCTATCGTTAACTCATTTTCTGTGCAAAATTCAATTAATTTGTCACCTGCATCATTTCTATTTCCTAATCCAAATTTTCCTAAAACGTGTCTCTCATTTTCAGCTCTTCCTGCACCTACTTTTGCATTAAAATCTCCCATTATTATTGCTATATCATTATGACCAATCTTATTTAATGTGTCTTGTAGTGTGTTGTAAAAATCTTCAATTTCGTCCTCCTCTGCTGTTGAAGTAGGTGCATATATCTGTATGAGAGTTGTGTTTTTTGGACGGCCTTTAAGTCTAATAGTGAGGATTCTATCACTAACTGGATTATATCCCATTAAAGATTTTGCAGTTGTCTTATCTAAACAAAATGCCACTCCACTCTGGCCTCCGACGTCTCTACCAGAATAAATGAAAAGACTTCCATTTTCAGTTGTAAAATGTCCCTTGCCGCTCCAGCGATGTTCACTAATTCCTAAAATTTGAATGTTTAACCTCTCAATCTCATCACACACTACTTTAAGCTTTCCCTCATACAGACTTCTCACATTCCACGTTGCTATTCTCACTCTGTTTCTTAGTCTGACACAGGGGATTTCCTTGGTAACACAGTCAGGATTAACTCCGTCATCACGATTACTAGTACTGGTCCCTGTGTCACACTCTTCCCCAGTGTTATCTGATCTGCCTGGCCTGGGGGTCTCGCCACCAGATCTCTTTCTTATTATGTTTTCTTTCATGGTTGTTATGGTTTCTTGGCAAGTTTTGCAGAAGGTAGTTTGCCATTGCTTTCCTTCTGGGCAGTGACTGTACTAGTTGGTGGCCATAGCCATTGTCTCTACTGATGAGATCATCTGCCTATCGCCGCAGAGTGCAAGACCATGACCAACAACAATCTGTCGGCTGCTCTCACACTCCATCCACCACCTGCTTCCATGGCTTCACGTAACCCTGATCGGGGGGCTAAACGGGTACTCCACCTTGCCCAAGGGTGTCCCGTAGACTAACGGAGGAAAGGAGGCGTCTTACCTCTCCTTTGATAGGGGATACCACTACCCCGTTAAGCCCATTGTGTCTACTGCGTGTAATAGTCTCCTTGACCAGCACTAGGTTCCACTAACATAGGTATGATCATAACGTTTTCATTACTTGTTTTAGGTTGGCAGCGTTGGTGAACTGAGAGCGAATAGTCAACAATTGTTTTAAAAACTGACCAGACTTAGTAAATCTACTTGTTGCAAGAGACAAAAGTACAACTAGACTGTATTTAGTTGCTTAATGCAACGCTAATGGTTTATAGCAAGTGATGAAAAACTAATAAAATGTATTGATACCACATAGTTCAACGCTAATGAACGAACGAACAAGTATTGAATAACGAATAAGAATTGGAAAGAAATATTAAACATATAAATGTACTTAGTACAGGTATCACATCTATTGGATTCGAAGTCGGGATTTAGAAGCTGATTGTTTTGCAGTGATTTTCATAACAGTATGAGCGTCGACTTTAAAAAAGAAATGGCAAACTATGGAAGGTAAAATTGTCTAGAAAATAACAAGCAGCAAATATATGCTGGGTTATATTGCGACTTCATGCAGCTAACATTTACTTAGTTCAGCACTAAGTATCATCATCATCATGTGCCATGCCGATAAGCATGGGCGGTCATGGTTGGCCTATCTCCCACGATGGTCAGAATCATGGATCAGCTCTGTATTCTTGTCTGGACTGTGCCATATGGTCAAGCCATCCAGATATTTATATCTCTGCCTGCCCCTAGCCATTCCTTGTATGGCATGCTCATGGGGTTTTCTGTCGGCGCTAATAGTTTGTACTTAATGTTGAAACAATACAACACATAATAATGCTAATTAGTGCAACGCTAATGGTTTCTAATCTTCTTCTTCTTGTCAATCAATCAATCATGTGCCATGCCAGAAAGCGTGGGCGGTGATGACTCGCCATTTCACTCGATCACCAGTGTCGTGAATCAGCTCAGTGTTCCTGTCTCGTCCATGCCATGTGGCCAAGCCATCCAGGTATTTTCCTCTCGGTCTTCCTCTTGGTCTGTTCCCTTCGATCTTGCCAGTTGTCACTAAGTTCTCCAATCCATTTCTTCTCATAACATGTCCAAAAAAGTTGTGACTGTCTACGTCTAATTTCTCTAATCAGTTTACGATGTTCATTTGTCTCCTGTAGTACTTGGTCATTGGTTTTTCTGTCTGTCCATGGTATTCTTTGCATTTTCCTCAGAAACCACATTTCTGCAGCCATCAGATGTTTTTCAGCTTGACTGCTCATTGTCCAAGTTTCACATCCATACAAAAGAACAGGCTCTATGTATCCCCTCAACACTCTTTTTCTCGTTTCAATTGACATCGTTTAATTGGTCAGAATGTTTTTCATCTTGCTAAAGGCTACTTTCGCCATGGCGATTCTTGTTCTAATCTCTTCAAGGAATCTCCCATCGACTGTTCCAAGATAATTGTACCGATTCACTTGTTGAAGAATATTTCCATTTACTTGTATATTACATTGTGGCACTTCTTTCTTCGTAGTGACGACCATACCCTGAGTCTTTTTACAATTTAATTCTAACCCCAGTTGCTCACTGTGTACAACAACCGCATCTACTAATTGTTGCAGGTCCTGCGTATTGTCTGCAATTAATACTGTATCATCTGCATATCTAATGTTATTGATGTTTCGTCCTCTAATGCTGATTCCATTTATATCCTCTACATTTCTGAAAATATTTTCACTGTATAGGGAAAAACGATCTGGAGACATCACACATCCCTGCCTATCACCTCTCTAAATTGGCTGATACTGTCCCACTTCATTATCAATCCTTATTGCAGCTTGTTGTTTCCAATATATGTCTTTTATAAGTCTAATGTCTTTCTCATCAATTTGTAGATCTGCAAGCATATCCATCATGTTGACATGTCTAACTCTATCAAAAGCCTTTGTATAGTCAATAAAGCAAAGATGTATATCCTTGTTTACCTCTATAGCACGTTCAATAACTGTTCGCAGCATATACACAGCATTTACTGTACCCTTTCCTTCTACAAACCCACATTGTTCTTCCCCTATTTCAGATTGTATCTTCTTCCTCACTCTTTGCGTGATAATTCTTAGCAAAATCTTTGTGATGTGACTCATTATACTAATTGTTCTATGGTGATCACATTCCAAGGTTGCTGATTTCTTTGGGATTGCAATAAATACAGGGTTACATAATTCAGGAGGTATATCTTCAGTATCATATAATGTGTTCAGCAGTCTGGTGACTTGCTGTAGTCCAAATTCTTCTAAAGCTTTAATCATTTCTGTTGTGATGTTATCTGCACCGGGGGCCTTGCCAGCTTTCATATGCTTAAGAACATTTCGAACCTCCATCTCCAAAATTGGCGGTCCTTCATTATTAAATCTAATATCATACTGTTCGTCTCTGTTATCATCATAAAGGTGTTTCACATAATCTGTCCATACATGTAGAATCAGGTCTTTTTCTATTATGATTTTGCCATCTTTAGTTTTTAGACACCCTGTTGATGTACTTGTTCTTTTATTAATGAATGAATCACTGAAAAAACGAGAAGTAGGTTGAGAGCTTTACCAAAGCACAACTACAAAAAACAATGGACGTTGCGGCCAAAGCCTTCGTCAGCACAGAACAAACAAACAAAAATAGATTAACTAATACACGATCGACACTACATGAATGTATAAATATCAACTCATCTGTGTCCTAGCTTGAGATGGCTATCCATGGGTGGAATGGAACGGATGTGGTGTTAAAGGGGTCAACTGCCTAAAGGTCAGTACAGCCAGAAACTCGGTGATTGGTTAATTCAACCGGTGAGGGAACCCGCGCTAGGGGGTTCGGGGTGCGCCCAGGAGAGCGAATGGAAAAACATTGATGTGTAACTCTGGGGCGATGTAACGGATGCAGTACGCAATTCCGCCAAGTTCGAAACGCTGCTGTGGGCAATATGGATGCAGGCCAGCAAGCGTTTGCTATCAAAAAGTAGCACAAGTGACGGTAGTTCAGAACGCAATGAGAAACGACCCCATGCAAACCAACCAAGAAGTCACAGAAAGCAGAGATAATGCTGGTGGTGACTCCCACGTCCTGCGAAGGACATACAACCGGCTATGAAGTGGACTAAACGATGGCGGAGATGGAGGCGGGGGGTTGTGGATAAGGGGCGTAGGGGACTAAATAAAACTGTGTTGTACATTGAGGCCGTGTTTCCTCAAGCCATGCTTCTTTTGCCTCCTTACATAATATTCTAACTTGTCTGTGAATTTCTTCATATTTGACAGAATTATTTTTGTTGAGTCTTCTTGTTTCCATGAGGTGTAAAATTTCTTCAGTCATCCATTTCTTACGACCCACCTTCTTTAATTTTGGAATAGTTGTTTCTGCAGCCACATTTATTGAATTCTTCAACGTTTCCAATAGATCATCCACATCATGGAATAGGATCTCCAGATCAGACAATATTTCAAATCTGTTCTGTACTTCTATGTTGAATTTGTTTTGTATTTCCTTGTCATTACTCAATGTACACAAATCATATTTAGTGTTTTCTGTTATATAAGTGACTTTCTTCAACTTTATCCTCAATGTTCCTGTGAGTAATCTGTGGTCACTATAACAATCAGCACTGGGAACTGTTTTTGCTACTGTTAGCGCGTTTCTAAATCTTCTGCTAATGAGAATGTAGTCAATCTGGTTTCTAAACCTGCTATCAGGACTCCTCCATGTCCATAATCTTCTAGGGTGTTGCTTAAACCAGGTGTTTCCTACAATCATTTCCTGTTCTTTTGCCCTCTCTACGAGTCTGTATCCTCTTTGATTTCTCTCTCCTAAACCATAGTTTCCTACTGTGTATCTATCCCCTTGATTTCCTACTTTTGCATTGAAGTCCCCTATTATGATGTTTATTTCTGAATTTTTACATTTCTTTAAGGCAGACTCTATGTCATTATAAAATTCTTCTACACTATCTTCACTGGATTCTCCTGTTGGCGCATATACTTGAATAATATTTATGTTAAAAGGTCTGCCACTTAATTTAACTAGTAGAACTCTATCCGACACGGCCCAATATCCTTGAACAGATTTTGATGTTTTCCGGTCCAAAATAATTGCCACTCCCCTCTGACGATCTTCACCTCCAGAATAAATAATCTTGAAATCTTCATCTATCTTGATGCCTGCTCCTGTCCTTCTCGTTTCGCACATACCTAAAACATTAATTTTTTCCCTTTCAATTTCTTGTTTTATGTTCTCTAATTTTTCGTCCTCGTTTAACGTCCTAACGTTCCATGTTGCTAATTTTAGCGTCTCTTTCCTTTTCTTGCGATGATCAGTCTTTAAGCGAATCATGATGTACTAGGCACTTTTAAAGAGGTAGTTTGCCGTTGCTTTCCTCTATGGCAGTGACCGTACTGGTCGGAGACCGCAGCCATTGACTCAAGAATAGCTCCTCTGCCTGCCGTCGTGAAAATCGAGACCATTATCAACAAATATCTGTCGGCTGCCCTCAAAATTTCATCCACCACCTGCCTTCCGTGGCTTCTTTTGAAATCTTCCAATAAAAGAACACAAAACAGCATAACATAATCCACAGGAAAACACTATTCACAGGAAATCCATAGGAAATCACGCGAAATCCAAAGGAAAACACTAAATAGCGTCCCCCCCCCCGTCCCCCCCCCCCCCCCCCCCCCCCCCGAAGAGTAACGCGACATTTTGTCGCCATTGTACCTGAAGCATCCTTCTTCTTGTGGCATACCGTTTTTGTGGTAGATGTGTTAATTTACTCGTACAAAAGAATGGATCTTATTTCATCTATATCTATGAAAGAGACTGTATGTGGTTGGCTATGTATTGGATGGGTTCGATAACGGTACATCCGATTGAGATGAAATTTTCTACACGTCTTCCTTTCATTCCTGTGCAACCGACTGTAATAGTTTCTTAGTGTAAAATCGGCTACTTACTTAATAACATGTAATATTTCATTTTTCATTATATAATTTCTATATAGCAAGGGGAATTCACTCTAGAAAAGTTATTTCAAGGGGCATAACATTTAATAACATTTCTATATAATTTATAGTCATATTGTTGGACTTACTTGCACTATTTTTAAACTCTTTTTCTATAGTTATTTACAGGCATATAAGTTATAATAAATAATGATATAATCTTTAAGGCATTTTCAAAGTTTTCATAAAAATAATGCATAACATTGTAACTTATCTTTTTATGCTTAAAGAGGTTATCTACAGTCATGTAGGTGATTAAAAACAGTGTTCATTCAAAATAATGGATGGTGTGTGGAAGGACATTCTTTTAAGTTACTGTGTGCCAGGAGCTGGGCGAAGCCACGCCGGGTCAGACAGACAGACAGACAGACAGACAGACAGACAGACAGACAGACAGACAGACAGACAGACAGACAGACAGATAGACAGACAGACAGACAGATAGTCGGGAACGGGAGCTTATATGACTACGTATATGAATTAAATGAGATGCTCCCCACCAGGGACTGGGTGAAGCCGGGCCGGGTCAGACAGACAGACAGACAGATAGTCGGGAACGGGAGCTTATATGACTACGTATATGAATTAAATGAGATGCTCCCCACCAGGGACTGGGTGAGGCCGGGCCGGCTCAGACAGACAGACAGATAGACAGATAGACAGACAGACAGACAGATAGTCGGGAACGGGAGCTTATATGACTACTTATATGAATTAAATGAGATGCTCCCCACCAGGGACTGGGTGAAGCCGGGCCGGCTCAGACAGACAGACAGACAGACAAACAAACAAGCAGACAGACAGATAGTCGGGAACGGGAGCTTATATGACTACGTATATGAATTAAATGAGATGCTCCCCACTAGGGAATTGGTGAAGCCGGGCCGGGTCAGACAGACAGACAGACAGACAAACAAGCAGACAGACAGACAGACAGACTGATAGATAGATAGATCCCCTCCAGGACCTGGGCGAAGCCGGGCCGGGTCAGCTAGTTGAAAAATAAACAATGAATAACAGAAGGCAGATGTATGTATCTATGTTTCGCTTGTCTTGTTTCATGTAGTAACGCCATATTTGATTTATTCAATGTCTCTTTTACTTCATCTAGCCAACTCTTCCTGGATCGTCCTCTCCCCTTGTTTCCTAATGGTCTCGTGTAGAACGTTCTAGTCGGTGGTTGATCTTGTTTCAATGTAACTAAATATCCGAAATATTTAATTCTTTGGTTTTTGATATAGTCAGTAATAAGTGTTATCCCTACACTTTTTCTTAGTTTCTCCTTTGTCCCTCTATCTCTTCTAGTTTTTCCAGCTGCTTTTGTCATGCACCTCATCTCACATGTGATTTTTACGTCTATGTGTTTCTAGGACTGTCCATGTCTAGCGTTGGTCAAACATGGTTGAGTCGAATAAAGCGTCTATCAGCTTATTTTTTATATGCATGTTGATATATTGGATCTTTAAGGATAAGTGCCATTTGATAACTGATATTGTTTGCTTACTGTATTCTCCTTTCTATTTCTCTAGTGTTCGACCCATGACTTACAGTGAATGTTAAGAACAAATACTATATGTATCAATAAAGCCTTTCCCGAAACATATTGGTCACAATATTACACTTATGCAGCCACAAATGGCTAAACTAGAGTTGAAACATAATGAAATAACCTTATCCGTTCTGCATCAATTGCCACAACCAAATGCTGTAATAAAATCCACACTTGAAGCAGACGTTTTGAAACGAGCAGCAGAAACTCTTATTCAGAACGAATCTGTTGCCGGTTCCGTGATTCAATCTCTGGGCTAGCAGACTGTCTGCCCTGGCTAATCTCTTTCCTGAATGTCAAGTCTACCAGGATACATGTTCTCCAAGTTTAGAAATTAGTATTTCCAATATTTCTTATTATCTAGGCTTACTGAAGGCGATTCAAGAGTCAGTGATGAACAATAGCCCACATTGCCTAATCTTGCTGTCTGTGTCATACTCCAGTTAAAGTCCTTGTACTTTTAAAGGCTAATACTTGTATAGACCAATCATCACTCGGTGAGTGGTGAGATCAGCATCAGACCGATGAACTTTACCTCCCAAGACATTTCCTGAACATACTTTAGGTCAGGTCGCTCTGAGAGCCAAGGTGAATTATAATAATTCGTCCCGATGCGGGTTCGAACTGTGCTCACCAGACTGGCAGGCGAGCGACAAGTTACTACGCAACGTTGATTCCCACACACGTATTTGTCCAGTAGCAAAAATGATTTTACTCATATCTCCGGTATCAATAATTGATTCGATGTCGGCACTGAGTTGCCAGTTGCCACTACTATAGTACCAGACAACAAAACGAGGAGAATTAGTCTCTTTAATAGTTATACAATCATAAAGAACAGGACGAACGTTAGGCTAACCAAATTGCATCAACAAACAAAAACAAGAACATCTCGAAACTAATATTTATTTACTTGACTATAATATGTTAAGATCAAATATTTCACTCCCCAACGATCACATTTCTCACGGGGTTACTACTGTATTTCTAAAGTTAGAAAGAAAAAAACATACAACTTACAACTTACATATTAAACAAACAAACAATAGCAAGAAAATGTACAGCTGGTGAAATGATATATTTTCGTGCTAATATAATACAATGCAAGACAATTGATCTCAGACATGGCAAGGCAGCGTGTTATATTTAAGATATTTATTTTAACAATGACGATAATAATAATAATAATAATAATAATAATAATAATAATAATAATAATAATAATAATAATAATAATAATAATAATAATACAATAGTAATAATAATAACAATTATAATACGATAATATATTTCTTCTTCTGCTTCTGCTTTTATCTCCAAATGAGGCATAAACGTTTAAACATCTGGCGTGAAGCAATCCTACTCTCTGCTATCTCAGGCAGCTCCTTCCATGCCCTCTCAGTATTATTCATCTGTCTTTATTTAATTAGCGTGTCCGTATGTGTTTAGGTCTCCCTTCATCGCTTTTACGTGTAGATTCCAGAGTAAGGGCTTTCTAGTTATCTTATTGACAGGTTGTCATAACATCTGCCCTATCCAACGGCGGCATCTCGTCCTATCTTCTTGGTTCATTGGAATCTGTCCGGTTCTTTCCATGAGCTCCACATTGGTGATTAAGACATGAGATTTCAGTCCCTCTATTCTGTCATTGGATTTCAGCCCCTCTATTCTGTCGTGTGATTTCAGTTCTTCTAGTCTGGCATGTGATTTCAGTCCATCTATTCTGTCATGTGATTTCAGTCCCTCTGTTATGTCAAATTATTTAAATCCCTCTATTCTGTCATGTGATTACAGTTCCTCTATTCTGTCAAATGATTTTAACCCCTCAATTCTGACATGTGATATCGATCCCTCTATCCTGTCATGTAATTTCAGTCCCTCTGTTATGTGATTTCAGTCCCTCTGTTCCATCATGTGATTTCAGTCCCTCTATTCCGTCATGTGATTTCAGTCCCTCTATTCTGTCATGTAATTTCAGTCCCTCTATTCTGTCATGTGATTTCAGTCCCTCTATTCCGTCATGTGATTTCAGTCCCTCTATTCTGTCATGTAATTTCAGTCCCTCTATTCTGTCATATGATTTCAGTCCCTCTATTCTGTTATGTGATTTCAGTCCCTCTATTCTGTCATGTGATTTGAGTCCCTCTATTCCGTCATGTGATTTCAGTCCCTCTATTCTGTCATGTAATTTCAGTCCCTCTATTCTGTCATGTGATTTCAGTCCCTCTATTCTGTTATGTGATTTCAGTCCCTCTATTCTGTCATGTGAATTCAGTCCATCTATTGTGTCATGTTCTTTAAGTCCATCTTTTCTGTCATGTGATGTCAGTCCCTCTATCCTGCCATGTGATTTCAGTCCCTCTATTCTTTCATGTGATTTCAGTCCCTCTATTCTTTCATATGATATCAGTCCATATATTCTGTCATGTGATTTCAGTTCATCTATTGTGTTATGTTCTTTCAGTCCATATATTCTGTCATGTGATTTCAGTCCATTTATTCTGTCATGTGATTTCAGTCCCTCTATTCTGTCATGTGATTTCAGTCTCTCTATTCTGTCATGTGATTTCAGTTCTTCTATTCTGACATGTGATTTCAGTTCCTCTATTCTGTCATGTGATTTCAGTCCCTCTATTCTGTCATGTGATTTCAGTCCCTCTATTCTGTCATGTGATTTCAGTCCCTATATTCTGTCATGTGATTTGAGTCCATCTATTCTGTCATGTGATTTGAGTCCCTCTATTCAATCATGTGATTTGAGTCCCTCTATTCTGTCATGTGATTTAAGTTCCTTTATTCATTCTGCGCTCCTCTATATGGCCAGAAAAGCATTGTCACCGGTTACTAGGAAGGGGGATTGTGAGATTAAGGTGGAAGTTTTTAGACGGGTACTGAAGTGGGCTAAAGACAGCGCCAGGCACGGATGAGGTGTGGCACACCCATATGAGTAACATTAATTATATGGACTTGGAGGAGATGGCGTTTTGTTTCAACCTAAGCATCAATACGGCGGAAATACCACACGATTGGCTGCATAGCAACCTGGTCCCACTCCCAAAGCCAGGTAAGGATCACTCCAGACTTAATGGATTTCGAATAATAACCCTGCAAAACACGTATGGCAAAGTCCTCGAAAAGATAGTGGCACGTAGGCTCCAGCGACATTTGGAAAGTTGTAATCTGCTTCCCAAAATGCTCGGGAGTTGCCGGTCTGGGAAAGACACATGGGCCAATGCAGCAACGTTTTCAATGTATGTCTACGAGGGTGTCCAGGATAAATAAGAGACAGTGATGGTAGCTCTTTACATGGAGGATGCGTATAACAAGGTCAGGTATGATCGGTTGATACACACACTGTTGGACATGGAGGTGTGCCCTTACCTTGTCAGGTGGGTTGCGGCGGTCCTCTATGAGCGTAAGGTTACCCTGGGCATGGGTTCCTGGACTTCTAACCCCTGTACTACTACACCTGGGTTGCCACAGGGAGCTGTCATGTCCCTAGTGCTCTTTAATGTCAACACCAGCAAAATCGCAGCTATTGATACACCAGGTGTTGGTAGAATCTTGACATATGCAGATGATGTGCTGGTGTGCAGACAGGACAGAGACAGGGCCAGTTTGTCGGAAGACTTACAGATGGCAGTAAACAGGAGGGCAGAGTGGTGCAGGGACGCAGGGGCCAATATACACTCAGACAAGGCATCGGTTGTGTGGTACTCCCTGGATACTGGATCGTTAAGGCAGATGTCCCAGGTATTATGTTGAATGGATGTCCTCTTAGTAGAGAGAGAGAGAGAGGGAGAGAGAGAGAGAGAGATAGAGAGAGAGAGAGATAGAGAGAGAGAGAGAGAGAGAGAGAGAGAGAGAGAGAGAGAGAGAGAGAGAGAGAGAGAGAGAGAGAGAGAGAGAGTAAATTGAAGTACTTGGGTATCACCTTTGACAGGTTTTTGTCTTTTATGGATCATATGGAGGCTTTGGTAGTGATGGCTGGTATGGGACTTAGTGCACCGAAGGCGATGGCAGCAACAGGGGTAGATCAGAGGTTGCTTTACAGGCTCTTTCAGCAGTTAATAATTTCTGTCATTAAGTATGAGTTTGGGGCTGCTGACAGTATCAAAGAGCCAGCTTGAAAGGTTGGAGCGCATACAGAATGCTGCCATACGGATAATCCCGGGGTGCACAAAAGACACACTAATTATATGCATGAGGCATATCCTGGCACTACCAACAATGACGGATAGGCATAGGGTCCTTCAGGCCAAATGGTACCTGAGAGTTATTACAGATAGGGATCACGCCCTGCATGCAGCCATAGATATGACCAAGGGTTATAGACGAGGCAGGTCCTGGTTGGATAAGGCAGACTATCTATTTATTCGTCAGGTGTGTGATTTGGAGACCATCAATCGTGAAAAAGAGTGAGTTGAAGTTCCGGAAGACATTATGGACTGGCACAATGTAATAGTAACATTGGGTCGTGAGTGCAGAGAATTGGCAGCGAGCCGCACTGAGTGTGAAGTGCAACAACTAATCCAGAGTAACACACATCAAAGTGCCATAGTCATCTACACCGATGGGTCAGTGCTGTGGAACAAACATAGTGGTTGGGGTTTTATTGCAAAGGCTAATGGACGAGTCTTGAAATAGGAGAGTCTGGCATATGAGACTACGACCTCCAGCATGAGAATGAAGGTCGAAGTAGTAACAGTGGTATTCCATTGGTTAGAGGAGACTACTGCAATACACATTGTATTCATTACGGATTAAAAGAGTATGCTTAGTAAGGTGGGGAAAGGCATGTTTCGTGTGGAATAGCTATCGTCGCTTCAGAGGTCACAGGTTGTGAGGATTGTATGGATACTTTGCCCTGGCCATCCGGGGGTGCGGGGGAATGAACAGGCTGATAGGCTGGCAGGGAATGCACCACTTGGTGGTATTTTGCCTATGGACAAGGGGGAGGGGGTCATGC
Organism: Cepaea nemoralis; assembly: GCA_014155875.1. Classification (NCBI taxonomy): domain Eukaryota; kingdom Metazoa; phylum Mollusca; class Gastropoda; order Stylommatophora; family Helicidae; genus Cepaea; species Cepaea nemoralis. The sequence continues at coordinate 983,038 of JACEFZ010003753.1, read as the reverse complement.
GCTTGTGGGACCAGGCGGAGAGGGCGGGGGATCAGATTGAGAACCCGTACGTGGAAAGAATGAGATTGCTCGGGGATCGGCAGGGGTTCTGGAAGATTCTCAAAACTGAGAAGGAAGACCAGGAGAACTTTAAATCAGATAGCGGTGGGAACGATAGTAGTATGACTCTTCGCTGGCTGTTGAACGAGGGGACAGAGCCCCTATGGGAATGTCCTGAGTGCAGTGATGTCAGTTCTTAACTCAACTCTAATTGAGGCGGATTAAAATAAAATGACTAGGGCACACAGGTCGCCCAGCCTAACATTGGTATCAAACAATGTGCTGGGAAGTTAAGGCGGCTGGTGTGATATTGACCACATCACATATAGAGCGTCCATTGATGGCCATTGGAAATTATAGGACTAGCACCAAAAGTTCAATAGTCTCAAGGCGTATAAAATAGCGCTTTTCTTATCTATTTACTTGCTGACATGCTTACTTGTTTACCTGCTTACGTTTACTTAATTACTTACTTAATTACTTGATTACTTACAGGAACATATTAATGAATGTCCGTAGTTTATTATTTAAATATTTGAATGTTACCGGCTCAGTGGCGAAGGTGTTACGGACGCAATTCGTAATTCCGTATACCCGAGTTCGAAAAATAACTGTTTGAGATTTGGCAGCAGATCGCCTTCGTTGGTTTCTTACGAAATCGTATGGGTGCCGGTTGTTCAGAAAGCATGGCAAACTACTGAACGTAAACGTGCCAAGAGATCACAACTGCAAAAAAAAAAAAAAAAAAAAAAATGCTGGTTTTGACAGCGACGTCCTGTAAAGAATATTCAATTAACTTTTTCGAACGTTGGTTCTAGATTTAATCTTGTGGGCTTTCACACATTTCCTGTTACCAAGAAAGCTCCTATCTCCTTTTGTATTCTATCTTTTCGTTCTTATTATTCACGAATGTGTCTAGAGATAAGAAAATAACAGGCTTAGCGTTCACTTACAAATCGTCAATAAAAAGCCAAAAGGCCTCCATGCAAAATACTATGAACAGTAGCAAAAGTTCAAAGATAATAGCTTTGTCATAGTTTAATTGATAACAACAAATAAACTATATATCCGCAGTAATTTCACGTCAAAGATTCCAGTCTTCGAGTGCTCGAGGCAGTACACAACCTTTGGTCTAGGTGAGTGATTTCACATTTTGTCACTTGCTAAAAGTATCTCTTTACGTCGATGTTATCCACTCACAGAGAGCTCACGCCGACATTAACTATAATAATTTCAAAAGCTGAAATGTGGTAACGCAGTAACAATGAGGCACATGGTAATAGCAAACAAGGATGGTGTTGGTGATGAATTGATGTATCGTGCAGGTTGATGGCAAAGCAAGCAAATAATTGATATATGAGGCATGTCTATGATGTGGGAGGTCGATTTATGATATAGGAAGAATCACGTCAATTATTATGGCAGTCAGCAGTATGATATCCGAGACAAGTCTACAATATAGCCTACAGGTCTATGATATATGAGGCAGTTTTATAATATAGCAGACAGGTATAATATAGCAGACAGGTCAATTATATCAAAGGCAGATCTATAATATTACAGGCGGACATATTATACAGCAAGTATGTTAATGTTATAAGAGGCAAGTCTATAATATAAAAGGCGGTTTATAATATAGAAGACAGCTATATTATTCCCATGCAGGTTTATAATAGAACAGGGTAGGTCTAAGATATAATGCATGAATAAGCGGCATGTCTATAATATAGCAAGCAGGTCTGTGACATAAGAGCTAGGTCTATAATATAGCAGCCAGGTCATTGCTATATAAAAGGTATGACTATAGAATAGCACACATGTTAAATATACCAAAGGCAGGTTTATATTCTAGCACAGCAGGTATTTGATATAATAGGCGGCTTAATAATAGAAGAGGAATGTCTATGATATTAAAAAGTCTCTTAAAAGTCGACAGGGTCGACTTCATTGCACCAGGTTTTTATCCCATATGGCTCGGTCTCTTTCTGCAGCGCGGAAAGCGTCGCACAAAGCACGAACTCCGTAGCTCTAGCGACGACCCACAGGAGTATTCAAAAAATTCCACTCGTAAACCGAAGGACGCGGCCCGGAATCGAACCCACAACCTTCGGAGTGAGTCAAACTGCTTGACCACTTCGCCACGAAGACTCCCATATCTATGATATATTAGACAACTTTATGATAACAGTGGCAGGTCTATAATATAGCAGGCAACTGTTTGATACCTGTCAAATGTCACTGTCAAAAACTGTCATCATGATATCAGTATTAAATACGAAATCACCAATCGACATCATTGCTCTGGGGACATTCCCACTCGTGCCTAGTCTCCTTCTTCAGCAACCATCGAATAGTGTCCATGCTGATGATACTTGTGGCTGTCCTATAGAATGTCCAGCTGCGTTTTGCTCTACGAGTTGAGTCTTCCAGACCCAACGTTCAACCCCCGGGGAATCAGTTTCTCCAGATGTAGATTCAGTGTTTGTTTTGTTGCACTTTCCATTCGACCTCAGAGAGTCTTCACCAGGAGCAGCCAGTCTATGAGATTTTTAATATCCTCGCATGCCATGGGCTGAAAATTCATGATATGCTCTTGACCTACGTCATGTTTTCGAGCGACGGAAGCTACTCCACGCGAAGCGCACCCGTTTATAATTTACATAGCATGCAATGAGTGAGCGTCACAAAACAACACGCCGTTCTGTGCTACTCTACATACATCAGAATGTCGCCGTTACGGCTTTAATCTCTATTCTTATGGTGAAAGCTGTCATATTACACGCGAATCTCCCTTATTCTGTGCAACAAAGACACCAGACCCACTAGGTGTCCTCACATCACAAACCCATCCGCAATTATTATTACATCACTTGAACATGAACTGTCATGTATCAGCTGTTACACGATGCCCTTGTCTCACCCACTGCCCGATTACGACACCATCGGTCCAATATTATTATCACTCTATGAAGTTTGCGTTGTTAGACGGCGCCATAATCCATTCCATTCCCACAACTGTCTGACCAATTCCACAGACATGTTCAATCGGCTATTCGGTTTTAGTGTGTCTCTGTACACGTATGTGTGTGTGTGTGTGTGTGTGTGTGTGTGTGTGTGTGTGTTTGAGGACGCGTGTGTGTGTGTTGGTGTGTACGTGTGTGTGGGTACGTGTTCTTGTGGGTACGTATGTGTCTGGGTACGCGCGTGTGTGGGCACGTGTGGGTAAGTGTGTGTGTATACTGCTTTTCGTCAACCAGTGTAGTCTTGTGTCATCCAATGCCTCATAAAGCGAGTGTTTCTTGTCCGCCGCTACTCTAAGATACATTTTCCCAAGGAACACCAAGTGCCTGTCATATATGAGCGGCAGAAAGTATATACTTCATGCACATTATAACCGTTCCTCTTGCGCATTCCAAATTAACCCTCATGATCTAATCTTGTATGCGTTCCAGCTTCTCCAGATGGCTGTGTGATTCTGTCAGCAACCGTAGACCGTACTCAATCACTGACATGATTGACTGTTGCTAGAGAGCGTCTAAGTTATGTTCTATATCCACCAATACCATCACCTTCACAGCACTGAGTCCCTTCCTGGTCGTTAACACCGCCTTTACAAGCTGGTCAATGAAAGACAAACTTCTGTCAAATGTTATCTCAAAGTATTTATTTCTGTTCTCTCTCATGATCGACCTGTCAGTATAGTAATGTACGGGACTTTAGGCGTAGCATTTTTTATGAAGAGCACTTTGCGCTTTGCTAGAGCTGATGACGAAACCCGTTTTTTTCTAGTACCGTTTACTGGCGTTATTTAGCGCAACCTGTATTTCTCTAAATATATCCACCCATCTCCCCTGTCTATAAACAAGGACATCGTTTGCAAATGTCAAAATATGTCCGATACCTCGTGCGTCTAACATTGATACTCTGTGTATGTGAGTCTTGAAAAACACCGCGAAAGTTTCAGAGCTCCAAGAATCCATGCATAGAGCGACCATGCTTTGGAATAGAACCATTGCAATCCAGTTGACGATCGAGGGACAGACCTCCATATACAAACGTTAGTTAGTCAGTTAGTCGAGGTTCCAACTTCACGGCAACGGGTCGTCCCCATTATGCTCCATTCCCGTGCCAGAGAATATCACACAAAATGCTCCCCACTGTCCAATGTACAAACGTATACATCAATAAGTCATACTTTACATTGTTGCAAGGATTCTTTAGACCCAATGCCACTGCCACGGTATCTCGCTTATTCTGAAATCCTTCATAAGCATCATATGTCAGGGTTGCTCATTTGTTCAAGTGTCTTTAACTGGTTGATAACTTATCAGTCCTCTCAGAAGACGTTTACAAGTTTCTAAATGTTCTTGCAGTTGTTTCCCCAATCACTTTCTCAATAACCTTGCAACATATATTATGTAAAGTGATAATCCTGAGGCCATTTAGTCTAGCGAATTCTTTATTTGGCTTAGGTAGTGGAATCAGATGGATATGCAGCCAATCAGCTGGCTCTGACGATGTTTTCTGCTGGAGTTTAAACAATTCGCCATTTCTCCCAGTTCCGCGTCACTTGGATTCTTCGTTTGAGCATATCTTACCCCATCTGGACCTGGAGCACTGTCGCTTGTTGTCTTCAGCACATGTTTAATGCCTTTCACATGCACAGTTTTCTCATCTGGTTTTCCTCTGTTTACCCCAGCAAGAACCTCCCAGAATGCATGTGTGGTGTTTCTGGCCTTATTGTCCGCTTGCTTGACATATCTCTCCAGAAAGGCCTCTCCTTTCTTCCTCTCAGTTGTCATTAGTTGCCCATTCTCACTATATAACTTACCTAGTGAGGTGGGCAGTCCCATTTGGCTCTGCGGCTTTCAGAACCCTCCCATTATCTTATCTACTCGTCTCATCAATGAAAGGCTCCCATGTCATCTCCTTTACCATCACGGCACCAAGCTGCAACTCTGTACCATGTACTTTCTTCTCATCTTCCGCAACTTTAGCCTCCTCGAGCAAATCTGGTTACAGTCTCTACGCTCGCTGTCATCTGATTACCGCCGATCATTCCTCCTTTTGCTTTATTCTGACCTGGTGTCTCAGTTAGGCAAGGCTACAGTCAGTGAAGATGTCTACGTGGCAGAGAGGTTTATTACGCTTGCGTTTAAGCTTCCGGTGAGATGACGGCGTTGTTCGGGGTTCATTCTCTATACTGGTCTGTTGGACTTCAACGTTGAATTTAACGTCCAGAAAGCCATGGCAAACTAGGGAATGTAAAATTGCCTATAAAATTAACCTGGGGTTGATCCCAGCGTCTTGCAAAGGAAATGACATTTTTTTAGAAAGTTGTAATTCATAATTTCTTCCCTCGCTCTCTCTCCCTATCTATATCTATGTCTGTCTGTCTGTCTGTCTGTCTGTCTGTCTGTCTGTCTGTCTGTCTGTCTGACTCTCTCTCTCTCTCTCTCTCTATCTCTTTCTCTCTCTCTCTCTCTCTCTCTATCTCACTCACTCACACCTCTATATAACCTACTTCATCGCAGCATATTGTTTTCCCATATAATTCCTAAATCGCATACACTGTATCTGAATATCCATATCAATCTGTCATTCATTTATCTCACTCTGTTCTTCGTTCTATTTCTCACTCTCTCCCACCACACATTTAATTGTTTCGTTATCCAGCAATCGCTGTCTGCATGCCTGTCCGTCTGTCTAGCTGCTTGTTGTGATATCCTAGTATGATAATTGGTCGCGTCCAGCGTGATTCGCGTGGTCAGTGGTTGCACACCCGCCTCACACGCCAGTGATCCAGAGTTAGATCCCGGGTCCAGTCAGGGATATGCACTACTGACGAGCTCAAACGAGAGCAAAACTGGAGTTTAGTGCTTCCAATTTGACGTGGTCAAGACTTAAGATTCGTGCCGGAATACGATCAGCTTTGCCAGTAGTGGGGTGTGCTCAATCTTTAAACCTCAAATACCGAAACAACCGAATATTTGATTGCTGGTAATTTGTTATGGGCATGCGCTAGTAAGCGTGGACCGTGATAGCGTAGGGGTATAGTACACTTGCCTGCTGGCCCTGAGGTTATGTGTTCGAATTCCTTTCAAAACGGGGATTTGATTATTTTTTTTTTTTTTTTGGTTTTTAATAACAGGGGCTTCCAGATCGACAAAGCGCAAAATAGTACCGGTAAATGTTCTGGGAAATTAAGGCGACCACGTTACTTATTGAGCGACGATCGGTCTATAAAATATGTAGCCAGTAACATAAAAAAGTTGAATTGAGTTGAGTGAAGAACCGACATCAAAGCACTCGGGATATTCAAGTAAGCGCTCAGTCTTCATCTTCAACAGCCAGTAAATAGTTTCAATACATTCTGATTATACGTCCATCTTGCTTTACCTCTGAGTGACGACTGTCGATCAGATCCCATGAACACTCATTGCTGCGGCATTCTCCCTAGACCTGTGGTTCTCAATCTTTTTTGGCACATGCACCCCTGCACCATATGTTCATAATGTCATTCCTCTCCCTTTCGTAATTGCTCCCTATAATTCCCCCCTCCCCGCCCCTACACAGTATACGTAAAAATGGAAGCTAAATTTAATAACACATAATAGAAGTCTAGACGTCTACATAAAACGTGATTTTCTGATCTACTTACATTATAAAACGAATTTCAGAAGGGCGAGAAGTACAGAACCGTAAAGTATGGAGGGAAAAACAATATCAAGTAATCGGTTCTTGTATTAACGCGATCCTTAAATAATCTTAACCCCCCCCCCCCCCCCCCCCCCACTCAATCAATCAATCATGTGCCATGCCGGGAAGCGTGGGCGGTCATGACTCGCCATTTCACTCGATCACCAGAGCTGTGGATAAGGTCAGTGTTCCTGTCTCGACCATGCCATGTGGCTAAGCCATCCAGGTATTTTCCTCTCGGTCTTCCCCTTGGTCTGTTCTCTTCGATCTTGCCAATTATCGCTAAGTTCTCTAATCCATTTCTTCTCATAACATGTCCAAAAATTTTTGACTGTCTACGTCTAATTTCTCTAATCAATTTACGATTTTCATTTGTTTCTTGTAGTACTTGGTCATTGGTTTTTCTGTCTGTCCATGGTATTCTTTGCATTTTCCTCAGAAACGACATTTCTGCAGCCATCAGATGTTTTTCAGCTTGACTGCTCATTGTCCAAGTTTCACCTCCATACAAAAGAACAGGCTCTATGTATCCCCTTAACACTCTTTTTCTCGTTTCAATTGACATCTTTTTATTGGTAAGAATGTTTTTCATCTTACTAAAGGCTACTTTCGCAATCGCGATTCTTGTTCTAATCTCGTCAAGGCATCTCCCATCAGATGTTATGACTGTCCCGAGATAAGTATGCCGATTCACTTGTTGAAGAATATTCCCATTTATTTGTATATTACATTGTGGTATTTCCTTCTTCCTAAAGACGACCATAATCTGTGTCTTTTTACAATTTAATTCTAACGCCAGTTGCTCACTTTGTAAATAACCGCATCTACTAATTGTTGCAGATCATTTTCATTGTCTGCAATCAATACTGTATCATCTGCATATCTAATGTCATTGATGTTTCGTCCTCCAATGCTGATTCCATTTATATCTTCTACATTTCTGGAAATATTATCAGTGTATAGGGATACAAGATCTGGAGACATTACACATCCCTGCCTACACTTCTCTTAATAGGCTGATATTGTCCCACTTCATTATCAATCCTTATGACAGCTTGTTGTTTCCAATATATGTTTTTTTGTAAGTCTAATGTCTTTCCCATCAATTTGTAGATCTGCAAGCATATCCACCATGTTCTCCAACTGGAAACCCTAAAATTCTCCCGGGGGGGGGGGGGGGGGGAGGGGGAAAATTCCCACACCGGTTGAGAACAACAGCTCTAGACGATGATAGTCTATCTGTTCGTCTATATTATTCGCATGCTCCCAGAGAGCCTTCACCATATCTGCCTTATCATGCATCAAATAACCACTTTATGAAGCGGCACCAGCCAATATGTCTGCCTGTTAATTTCCAATCATGTCAGGGTGTCCTGGAGAAAAGATCCAGAGAATGTTCACAACCGGTAATCTCTGAATCGGTGCATACTAACATGTATCATGGCTCAAGAGTGAACAAAGACCTGTTACATATTATATATATATAGTTTGTTGGCGTCTTTATTATTGTAGATATGGGGAGAGAAGACAGACAGACAGACAGACAGACAGACAGACAGACAGGCAGGCAGGCAGACAGGCAGGCAGGCAGGCAGGCAGAGTTAGTGAAAGGGGTAAATTAGAAAAACAGTTAATTGAATATTCTTTAAACAACGTCGCAACCAACCCCAGCATTGTGTGGCTGTATGTGATTTAGTAGGTAAGTTTACGTTCAGTAGTTTGCCATTGCTTTCTGACCGACCGACACTCATATCATTTAAAATTAAAAATCAACACAAGACCGTCCGTTTCCATATCGTCTGTAGCTGATCTCGACCGCGGTGTGTGGATATTGCAAACAGAGTTCGATACTCCTGTGCCACACAGACCGGTAGAATTAGAAAGACAGATGACAGAAAATGAAGAAAACCGGTAATATGAAGCAATAAGGAAAACATAATAGACAGTCAGATACACAGGCATAGAAAGAAGTACACAAACATAAGCAGAAATAATTATAGTTCAAGTGAATTGAGCAGTAAAGTCAGATAAACAGGCAACACATATATTCCACAAATAGACAGGTAGGCAGCCAGAAATATTGACTGGAGATTACAGACACAAATAGTCAGACACAATGACATATTACGGAAATGATAGATCAGTGGTTCTCAACCGGTGGGGAATTCCCCCCCCCTCCCCGGGGGGGGGGGGATTATAAGGTTTCCAGGGGGGGGGGGGGAAATTAAGATTATTTCAAGATCGCGTTAATACAAGAACCGATTACTTGATATTGTTTTTCCCTTCATACCTTACGGTTCTGTACGTCTCACCCTTCTAAAATTCATTTTATAAAGTAAGTGGACCCACAAATAATGTTTTATGTGCTGTGAGAACCACTGTGATAAATAGATGGACTGATGGGTACATTACTTGGTGAATAAATAAATAAATGACTGGGCAAATAGACAGAATGACTCAGTCTACTGGTAGATGTATAGGTGGGTAGACGGATAGTTATGTACGTAGGTAGACAAGCATGCAGATAGGCAGACAGATTGACAGTCAGGTGTATTTATAGGTGGACAGGCGGGCCATGGCTGGAGTTACGAAGTTCGTGTTTACTACGATGCTCTCGGAAGGGGGGGGAGGGGGTGCCGTTATGCGAAGTGAGACCAAGCCAGATATGATCAAACAATGTCGTCGACACTCTCGCCTTTAATCTTTACATGCTAGAACTGATTGTCTTCCACAGCTCTATGTATTTAGCGTTATTGTTATGTCTTGCATGTCTGCAATCTATGAACTCTTTTGTGTATTTATGGTATGAAAGCAAAGGAGGTATGTGCCAAAGTTTTGGTTTATATTGACTAATAAAGCTAGTTATTTCAGTCGACACATCAGGTCAAACAGTAATCTGTGGGTCATCTTGGGAAGATACTAGTCTGTAGGACATCCTCGGGAGACACTATACTTTGAGACATCATGGTCAAAAACTAGTCTATGGGATATCCTAAGTAGACAATAGTCTGTGGGATAACCTAGAAAGACACTAGCCTGTGGAGGGACGCAGAGGTGTTTCCAAGGCACCAGGGCCGGGTTATATACTGGCCAAGACCTATTGACGCGTCCTCGTCGAGCGTCCTGGGCAACAGGTCCCTTCGGGGTCCTGGCTTAAGTCAGTAGGATCGCCGATTCCTCCGAAGTCGGAGAGTGTCTGCCTGTACGGCGAGGAACCACCAGTCTGCACACCAATAAGCCAGACGCAAACCTCAAGTCCTGTATGACATCACACTGATGTTGGACAACAGGATGTCTTCATCCGACATACAGGACTTCGCGTTGGAGCTCAAGCCAACGAACACAAGCAAGCAAGCAAGCACTAGCCTGTGAGACATTCTGGGCAGATATTAATCTGTGGGACATTCTGGACAGACACTAGTCTGTTGGACATTTGCAGCAGACATTATTCTGTAGGATAATTTCAGCAGACGTTAGTCAGTGGGATGTTCTGGGCAGACATAAGTCTGACAAACAAATGCAATGTCGACCCTAATCTCGGCAAAATAGTCTTAGGGGTTAGTGAAACGCAGTTTCATAATTCCCGGACACACCGAGTAGAGTGTTCGAAATTATCCGCTGCCGGCTTGCAAGCATACCTACTGGCGTGATGTCTATGGTATCTGTCACTGGTCGTTCAGAATGTAATGGCAAACTACTGAACATAAATCACAAAAAAAAAAAACAACAATAAACGCAAGTGTAAATTACAATGCCGTGTAAAGGATATTCAACTAACTTAACCAATATGCAACCAAGGGATCATTTTCCAGTTCTTCAAGTTGAACTGGAATGTACAACTCGAATCCACGCGCATTCGAACAAAACAAAACAAAAACCAAAAAAAAAAACACAGAAACAGTATCACCAATTTAATTCGCTTCTCTGCTTCTTCACAGCCACTCTCAGACTATTTCTTGAAGGTTCAGCTAATCTTAGACTATTTCTTGGAGGTTCAGCTAATCTTAGACTATTTCTTGAAGGTTCAGCTAATCTTAGACTATTTCTTGAAGCTTCAGCTAATCTTAGACTATTTCCTAAAGCTTCAGCTAATCTCAGACTATTTCTTGAAGGTTCAGCTAATCTCAGACTATTTCTTGAAGGCTCCGCTAATCTCAGACTATTTCTAAAAGCTTCAGCTAATCTCAGACTATTTCAAGAATGTTCAGCTAATCTCAGACTATTTGACTATTTCTTGAAGGTTCCGCTAATCTCAGACTATTTGACTATTTCTTGAAGGTTCAGCTAATTTAAGACCATTTGACTATTTCTTGAAGGTTCCGTTAATCTCAGATTATTTCTTGAAGGTTCCGCTAATCTTAGACTATTTGACTATTTCTTGAAGGTTCAGCTAATTTCAGACTATTTCTAAAAGGATCAGCTAATCTCAAACTATTTCTTGAAGATTAATATGAAATTTAGAAACACATTTTATGAATTAAAAGACAATCAGATAGAACAGTGGTTCTCAACCTTTTTTGGCCCATGCACCCTTTCACCATATGTCAGAATGTCATTCCCACTCCCCCGCCCACCTCTTTCACCGCAAAAAAATTGTCAGCATCACAATGTGCATTCAAAATAACATGCCCATAATACTGAAAATCCTTATTTTCTTCCATATTTGTACATAACCTTTGCATGCATTGATTAATTTTATAATGTAGTTTTATACATTTAATGGCAAATGAATATGCTTATGGATAGTAAAACTTAAAAGAACTTTTTATATTTACAATATTTTATTAACACACCAAATTAATCATATTACAATAAACAAACAGTTCAAACGTCAAAGAATTGTAATAGAATAGATTGTATAGTTATAATGTATTGTATATAAAGTATATTGTTGTAAAGAATTGTATGTTGTAAAGTATTGTATGGTGTAAAGTATTGTATATAAAGTATATTGTATTGTTATAATAATTGTAAAGAACTGTAATTAATACACGACACCAGAATGCCAGAAAAGTGTGCTTCATTAAAATAAAATAAAATTTAAAAAAACGCTCAATAGAAAACCAGGATATTGTAGATTTCTTATTAACTTCATTCAAATGAAAATTGCAATCAATGAGAACACTGTAATTGTTTTTCAGTCAGCAATTCTGAAATACGCAGAGAAGTGCTAGAAAGGGCACCACGGATATCATTTTCCGCATTTAATATATTACGTCGTTTCGTTTTAATTTCCACAGAGCTGAAAAGCCTGACTCACAAAGATATGCTGATGCAAATGGAAGTAATGCACGGATTGCTTTTTCTGCCACTTTTGGGTAGGAATCGAACACATCTCTTGCTCCCGAATCAGTTTTCTGCTCCAGAAATTCATTTTGACATTTATCAGAAACATTTTCAACTGATAATTTGAATGGGTCTCACACCAAATTTAACTCATCATCACTAAGTATAGGAAAACATCGTCCAACTGCATTTTATAGTGCTGTCAAATGGTACAAGATTTCATTGTTTGCAAATGGAGGAAGTACTTGGTCTTTACCATCAACAACAAGAACGGATGGCAACTTCTCAAACATTGCAACATGTTTTATATTGACCTTTCTTTTCCAGTTTTCCAGCTGGCTCATAAAACCTTTCAAGGCATCCAGAAATTGTATGATATATGTATTCCACTCTTGCATCTAAAGATTGAGTTTATTCAGCAGTTCAAAAATATCAACTAAATAGGCAAGGATCACGATCGATTCCTCATCATCCAGCCAATCCCCCCCCCCCCCCCAAAAAAAAAAAATAAAAATAAATCCATCTTACCCTGAACTTCAAAAAATAATTTCAGCTCGTCTCTCAGCTTATATACTCGCACAGTTACATTTCCTATTGACAGCCATCGAAAATGTGTGTGGACAAGAAGCAAATGGTAGCCCGCATCCATGTCAATGCATAACCGCTTAAAATTTCGTGAGATGAGATCTCCTTCTTTGACAAAATTCACTATCTTAACAGTTTGATCCAAACCTTCCCTAACGGAATTGGAAGTGTTCTGGAGGCTGACAACGGATTATGCAATGAATGTGTCAAAGTCCAACAACCTCACTATCCCATCAAGCTTAGCTGTAAGCGAAGACCGTTTAAGTGGCCCCGACTCCTAGTGGTGAATGCACATAATTCATTAGTACTTCAAGATGATTGGATCGTAGAAATAATATAAACTTAGTTCAACTAGTCTCCAACGCAAATCTGCTGACAAATTTCATAAAATGCCTCAAAGAAATCTGACATATAAATATTTACAAATCCTTTACTTCCTCTTCATGTCTGTTCGAACCAAATGTCTGATAAAAGCTCATTTGAAACATATTCACAATAGAAAATTCCTCAGCCCAATTTATGTTTCACTTCACAGTATTTTCATACATAAAAAATACCTTCCTGAAATGTAATTCCAATCGTTTCAGTTCCCAAGACTTCATGACATCAGTCATTATGATCTTTCCTATCGTCCTTCATTCTTTGTCTTATATGTCTGTCCAGATGGTTTCACTGCTTCCCGATAGTCAACCTGACCTCTCTTGGTAGAATCCAATTGTCAACTGTCCCCTGTTTGTTTTTGTTGCTATTGTCACTACTTCCGTCGTCAAAAGTACCGTCATTTCCTAGATACTACGCAATTTTCATCTACGTATATTTTTGCGCGTTTCAGGGCTCTTTACATTATGAATGTCAGGTCTTAGTTAGATATGACTGAGCTACCGTATCACAGTAGACGGTGCTACCTGCTTCTGTTAGCGCCGAATGTTGGGCGGCGCTTACCAAACCCGACACCCCACATTGTGCCAACGGCTTCTTGCGGAGGAGCGCAATTGGGAGGATACAAGCCTTATCCTAGTGCGAGGAAATGAACCCTAACGAATAAATGTCATGGCAGGGCAGACCAGGCCCTAAACCTTGGTTGGCAACTGGTCTAGGATCGAAGCTCCGATAGGCGGACAGTTAGAGCATTGCATTGCAGATCCAGCAGCTTCTGCAGCTTGTCTTGTTCCAGCCATATTGGTGTTACCTTTCCTTTGGAGTAAACTAGAGAGGCCGAGAGAGGGATGATGCTACATGGGCAACACATGGTCTCTAAATTCAGCCCAGGCTTTGTGTTATAGAGAGGTATAACTCCATTTTACAAACTATCGTCTGTCAAGATGGCAAGGTGCCAGTCAGTGCTCTTTGCATTAGTTTGCTCAAACAAAATCTATCCGAAACTAAATTTAATTTCCCATTTGTAATCTTAAATCTCCACCCGAGCTCTCCCATATCGTCATATAACAGTCACTTTTGGGGCACGTTTCTTCACACTAACTTGAAATCCTGATATGGTCCCCAACATAGCTGGTGCTTCATCTGTACAGCACCCACATATATTATCCCATAACAGATTTTCTGATTCAAGGAAAAATGAAACATTTTCCAAAATATCAGAGGCATTGGTAGTTGTTTCAAGAGGATAACATAAAAAAAAAAAAAAGCTCTTCTTTAAATGATCCTAAATGCACATACCTTGCAAACACCATCAACTGACATCAGTCGATTCATTAATTTGAATCGAATACATCGCAAATGCTGCAGGCTTGAACTCTTGCACAACTTGATCCTTTATGTCAAGAGCCATAGTGCTGATCCCCCTTTGAACTGTATCGTTTGATAGTGAAATCGCTGCAAGTTTTTTCTCTGATCCATTTTCCAACACAATTTCCACCATTTTGAGGCAACAAGGTTTGATCAAAGTTCCCCGATTGTATGTGGTTTTTGTCTGCTTCGATATCTCCATTGCTACGACATAGGAAGCTTCAGTAACCTTTTGGTTTGTTTCTTGGAATGCCCCTGTTAAATCCAGTTTCATCCTTTTGACAGCACTCCCAAACGTTTAAAATAGGGTTTGTCATTGTCCTTGTGTTGAGGATACACAATCAACAAATGTTTCTTCAACTTTGTCGGTTTCATAGAACCATTTGACAAACCTTTACCACAAATAACACATTGAGGTCGTTCTTCTCCGTTGTGGTGATACATGTGAATCCATACTCAATATACGAATGATCATGCTAATGCACTAATGCAAACTAAAGAGGCGCAAGCATGCGCACTTTGCATTGAGTCACCAAACATTGTAAGTGCGAAACCAACAAAATACTAATAACAAAAACACACAAGCTAGCGAATAGAAAGCCCAGAGTGGCCTCTCAGTAGAGCGGACCGATGTACACTGCGTTTTGTGTGGTCCTGAAGACAGTTTGAGTCTGCCAATCTGTGGTCTTAATTCCCCCCTGGAAACCCTAACATTCTCCCCTGTTTGAGAACCACTGAGCTAGAACTGTAAGCGTTTGCAGTGGTTTCTTTTATAAGCGCGTAGATCTATAGTTTACCACTTTAAAGCTAGAAGCTTCTTAAAACAAGTTCAAATAGCATGATTTCTTAACTGCATATAACCCCATAAAAGGAAGTCAAAGATTAGCCACCCAGCACACAGTTTATGATTATTATGCCTGCTGTAAAGCACTTAGAACAACTCTATATGTGTAATAATTCTGCAAACACCTGCAGAGTTATTACTGGCTCGGAAAGTAAAAATCTTTTGTGTCACTGAACATACTAGATTGTTCTACTAGTTTGACATTTAATATGCACTACCTGTGCTGTTTCTGCTGTTTAGTATGTAGGACTGAAATTAGAGAAATTGATAAACAGTCAATAAGAAATGTGGGGAAGACTGGGAACATTCATATGAAGAGGCAACGCTGTCAACAAAAGAGCGTTTTCGTTATAATTAGCAGAATATCCACGGCGTCTCTTCTTCTTCTTTCGTTCGCTTGAAATATGTTTATAACTGCAATGTTGTCTCTTGTATGAATCTAACAGTCTTTTTTAGTTCACTCAGCGGTCCATAGAGTTTATCTTCCACTGTTGTCTCTCTAGGCCAGAAGGTTCGCCTGGATATGTTGTAGTTTGGGCAGTCCTGGAGTATGTGCTCTGCTGTCTGCGACGCCAATCCACATGTGCACATGGCTGAATCACTGTCACAGTGTTGGATCTCTAGGGGATCTGAACTCGGGCTCAAACAGGCAACAATAACTCCGTTAAATATAATATAGCAACATTTATTGAACTTAGCTATACAGTGCGTTGGCGCAGTGGGTTTTAACAAGCCCGCACTGACGAGTTGCTTATCACAGAGGTTTAACATCACACATGATTATAACAAACATTCTAAGCAAACTATCTAGCATATGTCTATGACCCTAAATACACATGGGTCTGAACTATTAAGTCCCTCTAAGGCAGGCCCTGTTGCCTCTCCGATGTCCCGTCTGTCTCTGCCGGTTCACACGTGTCGCAATCCGACACGGGTGGTAACTCTGTCCGAGTTCCTCGTGGACCCCGCAATAGGCGGGCCACATCAGTGTCCACGGGACAGTGGACTCACTGACCAGTCCTTCGAGAAGGCTCTGGATTACTCTGGCCTTCGAGTGTCTTACTTCTTTCCCTTGGGCGGGAGTTGTAGCCCTTCGCCAGTGTCTATTAACTTATGTTGGTTTACCGTATAATGTGAGGCTGTGACAGGAGTCCCCCTCTCCCCCCTGATTTGATGGGTTGTTATAAGGTAATTAGTTCTGTACTAATTCTGTCACAGAATCACATAAAGTCGGTGTTTGTAGTTTGGTGGACAGTAACTTGGTAACCTACATATTGGCATCAACACTCATGTATTCTCCCATACACTACTTCTCTGATTTGCTGAAGAGGTCTCTCTCTCCTGTGTCCTTAAAAATGCTTATCTGACCGAAGTTACGTGATGTTTCCTAGTTGTTTCTACAACCCGTCCTTCTCAAAGTATCCTACTGATACCAAGATAATTAACCTCTGTATTAGAGAGGATTAACAAGACAAAAGTCTTGGCTAATTAAGTACACCTGCAAATCTTGTTCTGTGTGTGCATTTCAATACACTTTTACTCTCGTATGTTGTATAATGCTGAATATGTAGTTACGCTGTTATGTTATCCCATCTGACTACATGTGTCCCTGTTGGCTTGTTAGTGTGTTGACTAATAAGTTGCTGCTTCTAATAAAGTGACTGTATTTTAATTGATAGTGTTCAGTTTTGAGTTTTGTGTAAAGTGTGTGCTGAATGTGTGGCTTATCTCCAAGCGTCACGAGTTGGGATATCCTTAATCATGAATTACCCCAATGTGTGTAATGCATGATCAGGCATTCCAAGCAGTGGTGCTTAGTTGTAGTATCCTAAATACTAAACATGCATCAACAATTTAGACAAGTAATACAATTTACATGAAAGACGCAGACAAATTAAAATAAATACGTTTTGCGTACAATTTGTCCGCTCAGTATATCGCTCTCTCATTTAATTCATTCACCCTGTCATTCACACATCTTTCATTCAAAATAGTATTTGGTTAAAATATATAAGTAAAGTTGAGGTAAGTGTTATTGCCCTTAGAAAAAACGGAATAGGCGATATGTTCCCTTTAAGATAATACGTACTTTTTGTACGATGACTCAAAAATGGTTTATAATTTACATAGAGAAAATTGCATAGGAAGAATATTTCGCCTATGAGTGGAAATACCTGTAATATTATGGTAGAAAATGTACAAATTACAGGTTGACATATTTTATATACATAATTCAATACAAATATAATACATATTCAATACTAAATTAATTAATTAACTAAGTAACTAAATCCAACGATGATGTGCGCGTTGTCCTCCTGTTGTCAGCGTGTCGTGCCAAGAATGTTAACAGTTAGTATGGCTGTCTCTTGAGTGTTGTAATCGACGTAGTTCTGTTTCGGCTGTTTGCAAAGTCTCTTAGCAACAGCAAGTATGGAATGTTCTCAATGTCGAGTATAAAGTGTTCTTAATGCTTTCATGATCACTGTCAGTTCACTGGTTGAAATCATTTCACAGATAATGTCTCTCGCTCGGATTGTTCCTAGAGCTTTGGTAATTGGTAGTATAGTTCTCAAAGTTTCACGTTCGTGGGTGTTATACGTAACCTATTCACTGGGGTGTTATTACTTTTAAATGAAAGTTCTCTAGCAGGTGTAGAGTTACACTGTTCTATGCCACGGAATAAAATATCACAGTTTCTGGTATGGCGAATGGTTAATGTGCCTAATGTTATTCTGCTGGCGCATTCGTTTGTCGCGATAAAATATCAGCTATAATGTTATCGGTGCCTCTGATATGGCGGATTTCGAAGTCGAAATCTTGGAGAAGAAGACACCATATTTGCAAACGATGGTTTTTAGGAACACCTTGCTTAAGCACCAACAATGGCGAGTTATCGGTGAGCACAACGAAATGGGAACCTAAGAGGAACTTAGATAATCTGAGCATACAAAATAATAGACTTAATGCCTCCAATTCCACCGTAGAATAATGGATCTCTGCCTTCTTCAGCTTACGGCTTACGTAGAGAATTGGGTGTCTAACTCCTTGCACTTCTTGCATTAAACATCCTCCAATTGCGATAGCACTCGAATCTGTGGTCAAAATAAAGGTAAATCTATGTTTGGTAATCTTAATACTGGTGGATTAGAAAAAATGTATTTCAATCTGCATATTGCATCCTCTAAGCGGGTACTTTTACAAAATTTTTCTGGATGATCTTTTGTCAACATATTAGAAAAAACTGATGTAAGTTCTGCCCAGTTTGGTATAAACTTAGCATAATAGTTTATAAGACCTAATAAACTTCTAACTTGTTTCTTTGTAGTTGGAACTTCTAGATTAAGAATTTTCGAAACAATTTTATCATCTGTCAACAGTTTGCCTTCAGAAATTCTATGACCAAGGAAGTCTATTTGCTTATAGCCTATTTCAACCTTGGAAGGTTTGATAGTAAGTCCAAAAAGAAAGATTTGGTTGAAGACTTGTTTGAGTGTAAGTAAGTGAGAAGTCATATTAGAAGAATGAATGCATATATCATCAATATACGCTTGCACGTCATTGATGCCGTGCAATAACAACCTAGTTAACCTGACAAATGTGGCGGGAGCGTTCTTGAGACCAAATGGAAGATATCTCCATTCGTACAAACCAAGAGGTGTAGCGAATGCTATTATATGTCTAGAAGAAGGGTGTAGTGGTACTTGCCAATAACCTTTCGCTAAATCAATTTTCGAAAATAAGGATGATTGAGACATATTCAAAATGAGGTCTTCACAGCTGTTCATTGGCTCCGCATCTGTTGTAGTTATCGTATTTAACCTTCTATAGTCTATGCACAAACGAATCGTTTGGTCTTTCTTTTTCACCAGGACAATCGGTGATGAATATTGGGACATAGATTTCTGAATTATTCTATTTTTCTCTAAATCCAAAATTTCTTTGTCTAAATTTGCTCTATAATGCATAGGAATAGAATATGGTCTACATTTGACCGGTGTCAGATCTGTCAACACAATTGAATGTGTTATTTTGTCAGTCCGTCCAGGTTTGTTAGAGAAGATAGATTTATAATCGTCAAGGAGAGACAAAATGTCTTGTCGCTGCTGTTGTGTCAAAGTGTCAGAGATTTGTATGTCCTTTATACTACCGTCGTCATTCATAATTGGTACTGGAATTTCAGTATTGTCTACGTCCGTCTGATTTATTACAGATGCTACTGTTTGTAAATTGTCCTCAATGTCATTGTCGTCGTCGTCGAGATTAATCGTTGTCAATATGTCGTCAAATTGCTCGTCGTTGTCGTTATCCCATATTGTCGGTACTGTAAATATGTTTTCGTCGTCTTTGTTGTCGTAAGAGTGCGTCGTTAACGATGCTTCGTTTGTCGAGGTGTCATTCAGTTGGGTAATTGTCGTTTCGTTTCTGTCATCTGTTATCTGCGTCTGCTTACTCGTGTCACTGTCTTCTCTAGCATAGTATGGTTTTAACATATTTACATGGAATATTTTCAACTTTCCATTTAAAGAAATTTCATAATCAACTTCCGAAATTCTTCTCACAATTTTAAATGGTCCCTGCCAAGAGGTTGATAGTAAATCTCTCTTGTCAGGTAGCAATAGTAAAATATCCTGATCTGGTTTTAATACAATTGTTTTTGCACCTTTGTTGGCGTACTGCCTGTACCTAAAATATTGTGAAAGTGTAGGATCTGCTTTCTGTTCTTCTCCAAAATTAGTGATGGTAGTGTTTGGTGATACAATTTCTAGTGACTCCTGCAGTTGGTCGGTGTGGGTTTTGTGAGTTGTCTGTCGTGTTATTGCATTCGTGTGTTGTGTGTGTTGTTGCACATCTACAGGCTTGGTAATTTGTGGATCGCTGGCATCCTCAGTTCGAGGTTTTAAGTTGGTCGTATCACTGACAGATTCAACCGCCCCTGCATTATGCACCTCGGTGAATTCTTTTTGAATTACTTCATTGATTGTCTCCTTTGTGCTTCTGGCAGTTTGAGACAAGCACGAGTGGTGTTTCTCTTTAGAATCGCTGTTTGGGTTCTGGATACCGTTTTTCTGCTCCCAATCTCTGATTTCTTTCTTAGAGCACGATCTTATGTTGGGCAGGTTTCCAAGTATAATTTCAGCGACAGGATTTTCTAGTACTGCGCACAATACTAGTCCTGATATGAACGGTGTACGAATTTCGACGAGCCCCCAAAAAGCCTGTCACAGTGTTGGATCTCTAGGGGATCTGAACTCGGGCTCAAACAGGCAACAATAACTCCGTTAAATATAATATAGCAACATTTATTGAACTTAGCTATACAGTGCGTTGGCGCAGTGGGTTTTAACAAGCCCACACTGACGAGTTGCTTATCACAGAGGTTTAACATCACACATGATTATAACAAACATTCTAAGCAAACTATCTAGCATATGTCTATGACCCTAAATACACATGGGTCTGAACTATTAAGTCCCTCTAAGGCAGGCCCTGTTGCCTCTCCGATGTCCCGTCTGTCTCTGCCGGTTCACACGTGTCGCAATCCGACACGGGTGGTAACTCTGTCCGAGTTCCTCGTGGACCCCGCAATAGGCGGGCCACATCAGTGTCCACGGGACAGTGGACTCACTGACCAGTCCTTCGAGAAGGCTCTGGATTACTCTGGCCTTCGAGTGTCTTACTTCTTTCCCTTGGGCGGGAGTTGTAGCCCTTCGCCAGTGTCTATTAACTTATGTTGGTTTACCGTATAATGTGAGGCTGTGACAATCACCAATCTTGAAGTTTGTATACATGTGGTTGCGTAATCTATTGTGTCCTATTCTGAAGCGCAGAATAATGACCTGTTCTGGTCTGTCCATAATGTGGTAGTCGTCTTGAGTAGGGTTTGGTGGCCTTCTGACTGATTTGATCATTCTTTTCTTTTGGTGGAATGTAATGGACACATCAGGCTGTTCTTCTTTTTCTCCTTCCTTAGCCAATCGATCAGCTCTAGTAATTACCACGGCGTTTAATTATGCACATTTTCTCGACTGACACAAGAACAAATCTATATAGTGTGTTGTGTGTCAGATGGAACGCTAATATGTTCATAGATGTTTGAGACGTCTTATTTCCTTTTATAGATAGGTAGTATAACAACTTTGTAATGCTTGAACAAGATAATAACTACGAGGGGTAAAGTGACTGATTCACACTAAGATCTTTTCACGCATAAACATTTAAAAGAATGCTCTCTCTCTCTCTCTCTCTCTCTCTCTCTCTCTCTCTCTCTCTCTCTCTCTCTCTCTCTCTCTCTCTCTCTTTCTCTCTCTCTCTCTCTCTCCTCTCTTTCTTTCTCTCTCCTCTCTTTCTTTCTCTCTCTCTCATATATATATATATATATATATATATATATATATATATATATATATATATATATATATATATATATATATATATATATATATATATATATATATATATATATATATATATATAAGAGAATGTGTCTTTGTTTGTGTGTCCTTTATGCGTTCCTGAACGGTCCATCCGATTGAGATGAAATTTTCTACAGATGTTCTTCTCATTCCCGCGCAGCCAACTGGCTTAGTTATTTAGTTTAAAATCAACAATTTTTGCTCCAGCACGAAAGAAAATGGCACGAGTTTTAGAAGCAGACGAATAAATGTTCCGCCATCCTGCTGCAAAGGATCTCACTCTTTGATTAAACCAGGAATTAGTTTGGAACAGTTGTTGTTCTCACTCGCGTGGATGCAACTTAAATAGTTAGTTAGTTGAAAATCAATTTTTAATTTTTGGGAACGGGAACGGAAACAGGGGCCGAATATGAATTAAATGAGACGCTCCCCGCCAGGGACTGGGCGAAGTCGGGCCGGGCCATCTTTTTTGGGAACGGGAACGGGAGCAGGGCCCGAATATGAATTAAATTAGACGCTCCCCGCCATGGGCTGGGCGAAGCCGGGCCGGGTCGTCTAGTGTTTGTGTGTGTGTGTGTGTGTATGTGTGTGTGTATATATATATATATATATATATATATATATATATGTGTGTGTGTGTGTGTGTGTGTGTGTGTGTGTGTGTGTGTGTGTGTGTGTGTGTAATTCAAAACATACTTAATAATAAACCATTGGGTAAATGTGCATTTTTCGAAGTGAACCAAACATACGGTAAGGAAAACAATTGTCGTACACTTTTGAGTACTTCCACGTTATCTATATTTGATAACTTTGTGTCGCAGAACCTGGTTCAGGTGCACAATTTCCAGTGTTGTGCGTTATATAAACACCATGCCCTAAAGCTGGGGCCCGCTAGGAGTCTGTGGTGTGTGATACGGCCATCACATTCTGTAGGCATGCACGGAGGAATAGCTGGTCAATATTTTCCTCTGTTGGCGGACGACAAACGCAGGTGTCGAGCCCACGTCCGCCTGCTCTCATGATATTACCAGCTCGGTTCCTTATCAAGCACACTAACGCGCCCGTCTTTGCGCCGTTAAGCCCTAAGTAAATCCGCTAAGGACAATTTTCATGGTGCTAGCATTGCATTTATGCTTGAATAATGGTTAATACGTTGATTCTTAGTGTTGCAACATCAGACTCTGAGCCAAGCAAACTGGGTTGGATTCAACTTATGGATATATAGATTTTTGCTACGAAGCAATGATGATATATTATCTCCGGATCTTGCGGTTTCTCAGTCAAGGTGAGGAAATGATATCTTACGAGCTTTATTGAGCCAATCCTCGACAAACTCATGCAAAGCCTTTTGTAGACTTGGTCATACCTGGTTGGATTTTTCAGTTATAAGTTTCTACACGTTTAAATAGCCAGTCTCACGATAACCTTCTTTTGTCGTCTCTTACGTCATGCACATAAGGTTACAGTGTTACTATTCTCTTCTCTTAATCTCTCCTCCCTTCGGTCCCCCCCCCCCCCCCCCCACGGTAACAACTATATATAAGGGGTTTTTTAATGACTGTGCAGTGTTTGAAAATATTGTCAGTCCAAGTTTTGTATTCACCCTCTGTAAAGTTCATGCAACATAATAGGTAAATACACAACTTGGACATGCGATATTTTCAAACACTGCACAGTAATTAAAATACACCCTTTAGTTAGTATATCGAGGACCAAGATACGTGGAGAGACATGAACGCCTACGCCAGCTGGTATGGTACATATCAGTGACCAGCCGAGCTCTGCACATTTCTTTTGTGAACATCAAAATTAAGTATCCGTTAAAAAAAAAAAAAAAACAATACCGTAAAACACAAACAGTGTTGTTCATATTCTGTAGAAAGTGTGGCAGTTGTAAGACTGGTGACATAAGTCACACAATATACACTATCAAATTCTTGCTGAGCTGGCTTCCTGGCCTAGAGGTTAGTGACTTTTCTTCGTAATCTCGTATACTCTCGTAAGTAACGTGACGACGGTGAGAATCAGCAGTGGTTCGAATCGCGTCGGTAACTTACGGGGTATGAGAGCCGGCCGCTCAGAAAGCAATGGCAAACTACTGAGCGTAATCTTGCCATGAAATCAACAATCAACTGAAAGATTCTGATGTTGACAGCGATGTCCTCCTGTAAAGGATATGCAAACATTTTAATTTTAATTCTCTCTGACAGCATTAACCCGTCACTAAAAGCTGAACTTGCATACAAACCGTGCCTAGGTAATGATTATTCAATTTCCTCTTAGATGCCTAACC
This sequence comes from Cepaea nemoralis, assembly GCA_014155875.1. Taxonomy (NCBI): domain Eukaryota; kingdom Metazoa; phylum Mollusca; class Gastropoda; order Stylommatophora; family Helicidae; genus Cepaea; species Cepaea nemoralis. The sequence continues at coordinate 959,130 of JACEFZ010003753.1, read as the reverse complement.
TGACCGATGTCACTGCAGTAACGATTTGCCACATGCATTTTTGTCATGTCTCTTAACACATGCCACATTATTGCGTAGGTGTGACATGTGTGGGACTGGGATGGGTTGGGAGGTTAATTGTCCTATGCTAGGCTGCTACACGCTGTGTCTTGAGTTCTCGTAGACTTAGTTAGTCAGCCTCGGTTCCAGCTTCACGGCAACGGGTAGTCTCCATTATGCTCTGTTCCTGTGCCAGTGAATATTATACAAAATGCTCCTCACTGTCCATTGTGAAAAGTGGAAAAGACAGGAGTCTCGGCCTGCCAACAGCCCGCACAGGTAAACTGTGCATAATGCAGCAGTCAGAAATTGCCAACGCAAAAGTCCCCCACGGAAAATACAGTTCATCGTCGATGGAAGCGGCAGTCACCAGAAAGACTTCATTGACCAGGGTTTTATCCCATATGCTCGTTCTCTTTCCGCAGGGCGACCCACGGAAAGCGCCACACAAAGCACGAACGCAGTAGCTCCATCGACGACTCCCAGGAGTCTCTTTGAGAAAATGCACTCCTGAACCAAAAAGGCAAACCATTCAATTCAGCAACATCCGGCCGCCATCGTTCCGAACATGCAGTTCAAGCTACAATCAACCGCGGACAGATGTAAAAGCATTCCACACGAAATTCACAGCTCACAGTGTTGCGCCACTGTAGCATGATGTCTTCAGACGTTCGCATCCCCAGTCCATTTTCATTTCTCAATACTCAGTAGTTAACCACGTAGGCCGTCGTGATACCCTAACTAAAAATAGAATCGTAGATTCTAGATCGAGAGGGGGTAGAGAATGGTGGGGTCTCAATTTGATTGGGTAACCCTTGGGCTGGTAACGCTCCTTAATACATAATTAATTAGCCCGCCAGTCGAAGCCTTGATTCCATCCCGTAAGGACATGTTCAAGATGCAGTGGTTAAATTTGCCCAAAAACATTCTTTAGGATGTGGTCATCTGCACTCCAGGTACCTAAATCATTTAATATGTTATGTGTAAACCTGATGAAGTGAGAGAGAGACGAATGGCCGAGTATTTTCTTGAGAAAATGTTAAAAGAAGACAGAACTTCGTTGTACAGTGACTCTAAAACTGCCGCTCAAAACCTGTCATGTCTACCGCAGTGAAACATTCTTACCATGTCTATTGTCTGTCTGATTTGATGATTTGCTTATGCTTATGACTGTAAACCACGCTCAATGCATATGGCAAAACCTTTGTGCGCTCTGAACATTCATTGAGTGCCTATCATGACCATTCTTAACCAAACTGTACATCGCTCTTGAGAGTTACCTTTGGCAGCTTTGTTTCAGAATGTGTGATGCTATATACTGCATGTAATTTCTCCCTTATAATGGCTGAGAATGTTTGAGTGAATGAGATGGTAATTATATAATTAACTTCTCATATTTGTAAAACTAAAGACACTTATTAAATCCATGTTTGCAGGACTGCATTGCACTGTAGAAATTAACCTACAGTGTTTGTCAGCTGAATACATGGGAAGGCTCATGCTATTTGTCAAGGAAAATTCATGTTTTCTTTCATTATGTGTATTCCACATGTGAAGGCAATTCTGGTGCATGATTTCTGCCATACAATGCCTACTTCTTGATGCTTAATCACACTGTCTGTTCTCATGGTACACCGGTCCCTGTGATCTACTTCATTGTGAGAATTTACAAGATAATTGTGTGAAGCTGCCTCTGATTAGGAGTATGTGCCTATGACTTCACGGTTTTGGGGATGAACCTGGAGAAAGGATATCACCCCAAACCCCCAAATAAAATTGCACTTCATCATCAGTGAGAGGCGGGTGTTCGAATATCACACTCCCCCTGCCCCTCCCATTCCTCTCTGAATCTGTGATAGTACTGTATAACTGTGACAATGGTTCAATAGATGTAAAACACATGTTGTGCCTTTGTTTATTAACAGAGAATGAGGAAGATGGAGGAGGCCCTTTCAATTACCAGGACAACTCCAGGGAAGTCCTGAGCTCTAGTCTTCAACTCCAGCTGAAAAGTCAGACTCCAAAAAGACCAAAATGAACAACAGGTTGCAAGATTGAGCCTGAATCCACTAATTCTGGCCTATACAGATGGCACTGAAGAAAAGTCTTTCTTAAAAGCCTAAGACAGGGATACTCTCCAATTTTGTAAAAGCTTCAGGCTATATCTTCAAGATAAATTCAGGAAGAAACCTTAAGAGGAGAGATCACCTGGTCTTCAGCATGTCACTACTGGCTAAGAGTGGACATTAAAGGTGCACTTGGAGCTGACCCTATCACAGCTGAATTAATAATGGCTGAAAGCTGAAGGAGCAGAAGTTAATACATAGAGCAAATTCTCAAAATGGATTAGTGATAGTTAAGTTGGTGTGGTGATTCAGTTCCATCAGAAATCTTAGGAGTGATAGACTGTGAAGAAAGACAGATAGGACATATTGTTTCTTTTTAGATCTTCCTCCACTGGAAAAGTAAAAGAACAGTCTTAAGTGTCAACTTCATGAACAGTCAAATTTAGGTGAGATAGACAGAAAGAAGAATGCTAGGACATATTGTTTCTTTTTAGATCTTCCTCTACTGGAAAAGTAAAAGAACAGTCCTAAGTGTCAATTTCATGAACTCACCAGTGAAAAGATAGAGCTTTAAAATGTCTTTCAAGATTGTGACAGCAGGGAATAGCCTGAATTGGAAAACCATCATGGGGAGAACTGTAACCTGAGCTGTCCAACACCATCATAGGTGCTAAAAGGATTAAACAGACCAGTGGAGCAGAACGTCCCTATGCTTGCCCCAATTTATAGCTTATCTTGTGTTTCCCTCATTAACAGTCGAAGAAAGGATTTAAGTCTAAAGTGTGGTGTAGGATAACCTATGGTGTAGAGATGTGAAGGAGGAGGGTTTGTTTTAGGTTAATGTTCTGTGGGGATATTGAGTGATGTGTTTGGGTTTTCATAGATAATGTCATTATAATTTGCATATAAACATATTTGAGATGTGAATTGTTGGCAGAAAATGAAGCCTGAGTCTTCACTTGACCTCATCAGACATTAATAAAGTATTAGTTGTAAGAGAACAGTTTTGAGATATATGTTCCTGTGGTTGTCTTGTCCAACTGGTGTCAAGCATCTTCATGGTGACTGTTACTCTACTGTGTGGTTGGTTACAGAGATTGTGGAAGTCTGTGTAGTTGTTGTCAAGTATCTTCCATGATGTATGACTTGTCTAATCTGTTGGTGTGATCATTCTTTTTGAATGTTTGTCCAACTGTTGTCAAGATCTTCTCATGTTGTCTTGTTCAACCAGTGTAAAATACAGTTGTTGTTATGTTCACTACAATGGTACAATTGTCAATGTGATCATTTGTCCAAGTGTCTTGTGTCACTTGAAATAAATAATTAGAGATCAAACATGAGGTTGGCGACCAGAGCACAGTCAGCTGGAAGATGAGAGAACTGCTTTCATTGGTTACTGTGGCTAACTGCCAAGATCTCTATATATATAAATATGGCCTAGAAGAGAAATCATCTATAAATAATTCTGTGTAGAACTTAACTTAGGTCTAATTTCTCACAGTGGGGGTACTCGATGAGCCAAAATTCTGAATGGTTTCTCTACAAGGGTTATGCGAGAATAAATATCAATACCTCTAGACACTACTTGCTGTTACTAACCTGTATCTTTTATAGAGAGATATACTTTATAGAACTTCACTCATTGGAACTTCTGTAATTCTCTATAAACCCACAAAAAAACCTCACATGTTGGAGGCTCGTATCCGCGATTGAACCCCGGGAACACCCCTAAAGGTGCTCACATGTTGGGACCTCATATCCGCGATTGAACCCCGGGAACACCCCTAAAGGTGATCACATGTTGTGGACCCGTATCCGCGACTGGAACCCTGGGAATAACCTGCTAAAGGGGATCACATATTGTGGACTAATATAGGCAATTAGAACCCTGGGAACACCCCTCAAGGTAATCACATATTGAGTGCTCTATGCACTAATTGAACCCTGGGAATACCTTTTATGGGATTCACATAACGAGGTCTGACGACTCGGGATGTAAACTATGGGTATACCTTGTCTGGGACTCCTGTGGGGGAATATCTATGTTTGTATTAGAATCAGGGAGTAACCTCTCGCAAAATTAAACCTATTGCTTAGAGTTTTATGATGTGGGTAATGGATCTCGTCACATAAATGTGGACAAAAGGTCCAGATGTCTAAACCCACAAGTAAATCTCGGGTGGTGGTTGTTTCATCAATGGTGGTAATATTGCATGTATCACTGTTCACAAATGTCACATTGTACAATGTAGTTGAACAAAAATGTTAATTATCTTATGGGTCAACATGTTTGCTATACCCATGATAATGTTGTGTTTCAAGATGGGCTGATGTAATGGACTGTCAATAATGTTGTGTAATTTTGTGCATACTGTGTTCACTATGAGTATCAAAGGTACCTGAGAACCAGAAGACACAAATTATTTTTAAATAACATAGACAGCTAATTTCAGGATAAATTTGATTTTTCTTGAGATAAATTAAGACACTTTATCCAGGGAATAAATAGGGGGCCTACTCCATTTTCTAACTTATTGGCTAGCATGGGAGAAAGGGGAATTAGTGTATTTACATTTTAATATCACTGCATCACATCATATAATGGGTACTTAATTCCTCAGTCCCCATAACATGTTGGCAACACTGAGAGCAGAGAGTGTGAACCCTGATGGAAAACTTGGGCAACCATTAAGACACCTCACTAACCATCTCTCTCAGTATAGTCAGTATTCGTACCGGCTAATGTCCAGTGTCGATTCGACGTTGGGTTTATTCTTCAGTTGTGTAATCTTGTCGGTAGCCCTGATCAAGCTGCTGAGAAAGTGAGCACAATTGAAATCTCCAGGAGAAACATCCTTATCAACTCAGTCACTTGCCATTCCTGATTTAGTGGTATTCTTAAGCGTACTTGATACGTGATGGACGAGATGAAGGGAAGATTCTACCTGATGTCATGGTCAGTCACTCATGACCCGACCACAGTCTGGTGTCTATAAGACATTAGTCTATTGTTCGATGGTGTGATCTCTGGTGTACTAGGATCCACGTCACTAGGAGTGAACTCATTGAATCTCCAGGAAGGCCATCAAAATAACTGGACCCCTAGCCATTCATATGGAAGTGGAGAGCATACAAGAATATGTGTCCAGGAAACGATGGATAACCAACCTGATGTCATTGGCGTATCATACGACTAGGAGCATAACGTGGACAACCTGAAAAATTTCATGAAGAGATAAAACAGGATCCGTCTCCGATGTCGGCCGTCAATTCATCCTCAGTTGAGAAAGCATTTCTGCCTGCAAAATGGTGGAGATTAAAGGAAGGACAAAGTTGGAAAAACTGATGTCTTTCTCCTTTTTCATTCTCAATGGGAAGACTTTTCTGCCTGGAAAAATGGTAGGAATGTAGCTCGGTTCTAGACAAGAGCAAAGTCTGTGATGGAATGGACTAATAAGGATTACTGTTCTTAAACAGTTAACTCTTATATGGTAGAGATCACTGCAACAGCAGTTGACACTCTATACACAATGTCTGCAAAAGTGGACTAACGAAAGATCACTGTTTTCAAACAGCTGACTCCTTTCAAGATAAAGATCTCTGCAAGTTCAGCAGTCGACTCTTTATATAATAAGACCAATGCATTCCGCAGTGGAATCTTATATTATTACTGAGATGCGAGGTATATTCACAAGACCTGGCCAGTCCTATCCTCAAAGTCAGTAAAATTGCTTCCAAAATAATTCCAGTCAATATTGGGATCTAAGAAGCTAACCCACATAATCACACACCTTCAAAGGTAGCTGTGATAATGACGGACTTCTCTATGGCTGAGAAGAAACGCCTTATATTCGCCATATGTAAACGTTTTGCTCATGTGGGAGAGAAAGAACGGATACTTCCCAGTCACTCAAAAGCACTTAGCTAAAGCATGGCTGAAGACAACTAGTTGGAACCTCCACCTGGAATTCTATATTGGTTGTAGTAGATGTCACAGTCTGGCTGCATCTACCAATTCGGTTGCTACGTTGGAAAATAGAGCAACTAAGGAGAGAAAATGCTGTCACTTCTCACAATACAACAAAATAGAGGCCTAACGGAATGAGGAAATCTCAACCAATAAGTGCACCTCTAAATCTATGGTAAGACCACAGAAATAAGTCAAGGAAATATAATGGGAAATTGCTACCATCTGCAAACACAAGAGGCTTATTGGAAAGGTAGACCCTGTGTCCAACGCTAACCAAATCTGCACTTAGTAGATTTTAGTCTTAAGTTCTGCAGCGGCTGCTATACAGTTCACCCGGAAGTGATTGTCTTTGCTCCGGTGATGATCAAAAATTTTAACCCAGTTCCAAATGCCAAGATTACTGTTGGAGAAAGTGTTCAGTTAAATACACTCTCACAGGATTATCATTCTCCAGAGGCGAGAGGAAGAATGAAGTTCTGATAAAGATGAAAAGTGAGAGACATATGGAATTATACCACTCTCATCAAACATCTGGAAGTTGGTTTAATTGCAAAGCCATTACTTCTCATAATGAATCTCAATGGTACTCATGCTTTGAAAGTGTGTGACTCTGAGAGATCATTCATCATGGACAGGAAAAATAGCATGGAGATTGACTGTGGAGCATTGTCAGAAATGAGTTGGAGAGCAGTTCACTGATAAGTGTGGTCATAACTCTTCATACTTCCAGTGACTAAATGGAACTTCATGCAAGACTAACTGCATGGTCTTTGCAGATGCCACCAAATTCATGAATGATGAATATTAGAGCAGATTTTTCTTAAAAAAGGAAAAGTCAATTGGTTCCATATGCACAGCTCTTGTTGGAGTAATGGGAGATGAGTAAATGATGACACCACTTAAAGGATCTGGGAACTGTGAACGCCTGACCTATCAGTCATGGTATCCATGACAGTTGTTATGGGGAGGCTATGTAGCATGATGTCTTCAGACGTTCGCATCCCCAGTCCATTTTCATTTCTCAATACTCAGTAGTTAACCACGTAAGCCGTCGTGATACCCTAACTAAAAATAGAATCGTAGATTCTAGATCGAGAGGGGGTAGAGAATGGTGGGGTCTCAATTTGATTGGGTAACCCTTGGGCTGGTAACGCTCCTTAATACATAATTAATTAGCCCGCCAGTCGAAGCCTTGATTCCATCCCGTAAGGACATGTTCAAGATGCAGTGGTAAAATTTGCCCAAAAGCATTCTTTAGGATGTGGTCATCTGCACATCAGGTACCTAAATCATTTAATATGTTATGTGTAAACCTGATGAAGTGAGAGAGAGACGAATGGCCGAGTATTTTCTTGAGAAAATGTTAAAAGAAGACAGAACTTCGTGTACAGTGACTCTAAAACTGCCGCTCAAAACCTGTCATGTCTACCGCAGTGAAACATTCTTACCATGTCTATTGTCTGTCTGATTTGATGATTTGCTTATGCTTATGACTGTAAACCACGCTCAATGCATATGGCAAAACCTTTGTGCGCTCTGAACATTCATTGAGTGCCTATCATGACCATTCTTAACCAAACTGTACATCGCTCTTGAGAGTTACCTTTGGCAGCTTTGTTTCAGAATGTGTGATGCTATATACTGCATGTAATTTCTCCCTTATAATGGCTGAGAATGTTTGAGTGAATGAGATGATAATTATATAATTAACTTCTCATATTTGTAAAACTAAAGACACTTATTAAATCCATGTTTGCAGGACTGCATTGCACTGTAGAAATTAACCTACAGTGTTTGTCAGCTGAATACATGGGAAGGCTCATGCTATTTGTCAAGGAAAATTCATGTTTTCTTTCATTATGTGTATTCCACATGTGAAGGCAATTCTGGTGCATGATTTCTGCCATACAATGCCTACTTCTTGGTGCTTAATCACACTGTCTGTTCTCATGGTACACCGGTCCCTGTGATCTACTCATTGTGAGAATTTACAAGATAATTGTGTGAAGCTGCCTCTGATTAGGAGTATGTGCCTATGACTTCACGGTTTTGGGGATGAACCTGGAGAAAGGATATCACCCCAAACCCCCAAATAAAATTGCACTTCATCATCAGTGAGAGGCGGGTGTTCGAATATCACACTCCCCCTGCCCCTCCCATTCCTCTCTGAATCTGTGATAGTACTGTATAACTGTGACAATGGTTCAATAGATGTAAAACACATGTTGTGCCTTTGTTTATTAACAGAGAATGAGGAAGATGGAGGAGGCCCTTTCAATTACCAGGACAACTCCAGGGAAGTCCTGAGCTCTAGTCTTCAACTCCAGCTGAAAAGTCAGACTCCAAAAAGACCAAAATGAACAACAGGTTGCAAAGATTGCAGCCTGAATCCACTAATTCTGGCCTATACAGATGGCACTGAAGAAAAGTCTTTCTTAAAAGCCTAAGACAGGGATACTCTCCAATTTTGTAAAAGCTTCAGGCTATATCTTCAAGATAAATTCAAGAAGAAACCTTAAGAGGAGAGATCACCTGGTCTTCAGCATGTCACTACTGGCTAAGAGTGGACATTAAAGGTGCACTTGGAGCTGACCCTATCACAGCTTAATTAATAATGGCTGAAAGCTGAAGGAGCAGAAGTTAATACATAGAGCAAATTCTCAAAATGGATTAGTGATAGTTAAGTTGGTGTGGTGATTCAGTTCCATCAGAAATCTTAGGAGTGATAGACTGTGAAGAAAGACAGATAGGACATATTGTTTCTTTTTAGATCTTCCTCCACTGGAAAAGTAAAAGAACAGTCTTAAGTGTCAACTTCATGAACAGTCAAATTTAGGTGAGATAGACAGAAAGAAGAATGCTAGGACATATTGTTTCTTTTTAGATCTTCCTCTACTGGAAAAGTAAAAGAACAGTCCTAAGTGTCAACTTCATGAACTCACCAGTGAAAAGATAGAGCTTTAAAATGTCTTTCAAGATTGTGACAGCAGGGAATAGCCTGAATTGGAAAACCATCATGGGGAGAACTGTAACCTGAGCTGTCCAACACCATCATAGGTGCTAAAAGGATTAAACAGACCAGTGGAGCAGAACGTCCCTATGCTTGCCCCAATTTATAGCTTATCTTGTGTTTCCCTCATTAACAGTCGAAGAAAGGATTTAAGTCTAAAGTGTGGTGTAGGATAACCTATGGTGTAGAGATGTGAAGGAGGAGGGTTTGTTTTAGGTTAATGTTCTGTGGGGATAATGAGTGATGTGTTTGGGTTTTCATAGATAATGTCACTATAATTTGCATATAAACATATTTGAGATGTAAATTGTTGGCAGAAAATGAAGCCTGAGTCTTCACTTGACCTCATCAGACATTAATAAAGATTAGTTGTAAGAGAACAGTTTTGAGATATATGTTCCTGTGGTTGTCTTGTCCAACTGGTGTCAAGCATCTTCATGGTGACTGTTACTCTACTGTTGTGGTTGGTTACAGAGATTGTGGAAGTCTGTGTGGTTGTTGTCAAGTATCTTCCATGATGTATGACTTGTCTAATCTGTTGGTGTGATCATTCCTTTGTGAATGTTTGTCCAACTGTTGTCAAGATCTTCTCATGTTGTCTTGTTCAACCAGTGTAAAATACAGTTGTTGTTGTTATGTTCACTACAATGGTACAATTGTCAATGTGATCATTTGTCCAAGTGTCTTGTGTCACTTGAAATAAATAATTAGAGATCAAACATGAGGTTGGCGACCAGAGCACAGTCAGCTGGAAGATGAGAGAACTGCTTTCATTGGTTACTGTGGCTAACTGCCAAGATCTCTATATATATAAATATGGCCTAGAAGAGAAATCATCTATAAATAATTCTGTGTAGAACTTAACTTAGGTCTAATTTCTCACAGTGGGGGTACTCGATGAGCCAAAATTCTGAATGGTTTCTCTACAAGGGTTATGCGAGAATAGATATCAATACCTCTAGACACTACTTGCTGTTACTAACCTGTATCTTTTATAGAGAGATATACTTTATAGAACTTCACTCATTGGAACTTCTGTAATTCTCTATAACCCCACAAAAAAACCTCACAGCCACGCACTCAATAAGTAGCAGGGCGAGGGAACCATGCACTACCAGTCCAACATGAGAAAAATGCGAATGCAAACCGTAGCCACAAGCGTAAATACGTCAGAGGCGTTAACGGTTCAAATGCCTATCCACCATGTTAGGGACCGGAAGCCCTCTCGTAGACTGTTTTTAGTTGTAACATTCTGTTTTGGTTATGTCAGACTGTTTTTGGTTGTGATAAACTGTTTTTGGTTATGATAAACTGTTATTAGTTATGATACACACTCTTTAGTTATGGTAGACTACCATAGTTTTAAAGACTGTCTTTAATTATCATAAACTGTCTTCTGTTGAGATACATTGTTTTGTTGCGATAAAGTGTCTTTAGTTATGATACAGTCTTTAGTTATGATAAACTGTCATTAGTTATGATATTCTGTCTGTAATTTTAACAATCTTTAGACATGGTAGACTATCTTCAATTAGTATATACTATCGTGTGTTATGTTAGAATGTGTTTTGTTATCATAGACTGGTTTGTTATTATTGAGTATCTTTATTTATGATAGACAATCTTTAGTTTCGACAGGCTTTCTTTAGTTGTGATAGTCTATCTTTAGTTGTGATAGACTGTATTTTGTTGTGATATACTGTCTTTAATTTTAATATACATTCTTTAATTATCATATATGTTTTTGTTTGTAGTATACGTCTTTAGTTGTAATAGACTGTCTTTAATTGTGATAGGCTGTGTTTGGCTATGATAGACTCTCTTTAATAATGACAGACGGTATTTGATTGTGATTTCTCGAATCAGTTTACGATTTTTATATGTTCCTGATATGAAACGTTTATTGTTTCGTGCAGACCACGTTTAGAGAAGTTGTTACTGTGGTCTTTGTTTGATAAACAATTAGCGTTCACATGCTAATTACCGACAATATAGCTCTAAGTGGTGGCATTCATGTGGTCTGACTGTCACACATCAGTTTAAATGATTTGATGTCAGAAGTTTGCCTCCTCTACTCCTACTTCACATACTAGCACCTAAAGACAGCTTGCGTACAGAAAATGCTAATTATAACAACAAACTCCAGTACAATAGCTTCAACACTGCTAACAACTTAGCATTACAATATGCAACAAAAAAAAAATACAGAAAGAACTAAGAAGCTCGGTATATGAATAAAAAACACACATACACGTCAACGTTTCCATCGAAGTCTTCATCAATGGAACAACAATAACACAACAGTTAAAAATATATAAATATACAACACTTCCCTAAGTATAAGCTCGGTAGTAGCCAACCCCTCTGTTATCGATATTATTACAATAGTTGTATCGTTGTCAATGTCTATAGAGCACTGGGGAACTCCACCAATGAAAATTAATTAATGTACCGAATAAATTAACTATACAGTTCAGTGACACTTCAACAATGAACATTAATGTATCGAATAAATTAACTATACAGTTCAGTGACACTTCAACAATGAACATTAATGTATCGAATAAATTAACTATATTTTCAGTGACACTCCACCAGTGAACATTAATATACTGAATAAATTAACTATATGTTCAGTGACACTCCACCAATAAACATTAATGTACCGAATAAATTAACTATACAGTTCAGTGACACTTCAACAATGAACATTAATGTATCGAATAAATTAACTATACAGTTCAGTGACACTTCAACAATGAACATTAATGTATCGAATAAATTAACTATATTTTCAGGGACACTCCACCAGTGAACATTAATATACTGAATAAATTAACTATATGTTCAGTGACACTCCACCAATAAACATTAATGTACCGAATATATTAACTATGTTTTCAATGATACTGAACAATAAACACTTACGCACCGAACACATATGTTCCAGACACGCCACCATTATCTTCATTTTCCAAAAGCTAATTTTCTGTTAATTAAAATTCTTTCTGTTTTGTTTTTCACGTCTGTTTCCAGTGTCTTTAGTGCTGTATGTTTCTCAACTCGTGTAATCCGACTTCCTCTGTGCAGATCCATCTCTGGAGATATGAGCGAGCTAATGCAGTTAGACGTCACCCATTCTGAACTTGGGGTCAACGAGTGTAATTTCGTTTACAGACTGCAGATAGAAACTCCAGACGTCTGTGTCCAAGCGTGATGCAATACAAGAGCGTTTGCTTTATTTAGTTGTAAATGCAACTGAAATAACAACATAATTAAAGGATAATGCTGCATTCGCAATTAAAAGAATCTGCCAGGCTGGGTTTTCTTTTATTGAGCTAGCGGGGACGTTAGTGCAGTCGACAGGGGAATACTCTGATAATGTCATGAGCGAGGTCGGACGTGGGTTTGACGCTTGCGTTCGTCTACCGCTAACAGAGGAAAAGACATGCCATGTTGTTCTTCTTACATTAACCCCCACAACATGTGATGTCCATATCACGTCACAGACCTGTAGCAGAAAACTGCTTCGTGACAATATTGTTTTTTGTTCCGTGGTGAAGGAGTTACGGACGCAGTTGGTAATTCCGAATACCCACGTTCGAAACACAGCTGTTTTGATTTTTCATGAAATGGTATGGGTGTCGGTCGTTCAGAAACAATGGCAAACTACTGAACGAAAAAATGCTGGGGTTGACTGCAACGTCCTGTAACGGACATGCAACTAACTTTAACATATTATTTGGAGTTGGCTGCTGGCTGGCTGGCTGGCTGGTGAATTCTCTGGGAGATTGATGTTTAACTCTGATGCATTGGCTGTGGGATCCTTTGAACCTGAAATGGGTTTGCCTCTATGGGGGTGGAATTGTGTCAAGTCTTTCCTCTAGACACTGGCCCTAGTACCACCTTCACGGGGACTGTTCTAAAGAGCTCTCCTCCTCATCTTCCAGCTCAGAAACCGAGCAGGCCGTGCAAGATCGATTTGGAATGTCATGTCTGCGTAGAGGCATCATAGCTATACTTTGCATTAATCTATCTGTATTAAAAGATGGTTCTTATTTCTCAGAATGTGGGGTTCATGTGAATCTTTTGTGAAGCTTAGTGACATAGTGGTTAGACCGAGTGTTTACTAACGCGTTGGCTAGGGTTCATTTTCCAATTATGGCAGATTCTTATTCGAAGCAATACGGGTCTGAGGTTCACCTATTCTTGATAAATAGCCTGCTGATAATTGTCAGAATCCTTTGAATGGCGTGACAGGGCTTTGAAAAAAAAGAGAACATATAATTACAATATCACCAGTATCACTACGGACAGTGCAGTAACTAGCCATCCCCGGAATCCAGGACAGTCACTTTCTGAGGGAATCACTTTATCTAACCAGGTAGATGGGGAAAAAAAACAAAAAACAACCACGCCAAAAAGCGGATTCAAGTACACGCCCACAGGGCAATGCAGTCATGCGTGCTAGCCTCTGTGCGTGTGCGACTTCTCAAGCCAAATGTAAAATAATCAAAGTAAGGGACCCTTTTATACACATTGAGGAATTTTGGGTATATCGTGCTAACTACATATTTTATAGACAAGTAAGCATACGATAGATAATGTAGTCAATAACACGCCGGCAACCTTTGATTCCGGCAACCTTTAATTCCAGCAACATTTTCTGATGCTAGGGCTGGCATTTTGTGGCCATAAGATAAGTAAGTGAGGTTATGTTGATGTCTTCATAGCAATTTGTCAGAATAATTTACAGAAAATGGTTGATTCAGTGGTTGTAGAAAGTGAAATAATGGGCATCAGCTAAAATAATTGGAAGACGTAAGTAATGGTGATATCAAAGACAGATAGGGCTAAAAGTATGCTAAAATTAAATGGTATTAATTTGGGTCAAGGGTAAAAATGTAAATATCCAGACACTTGGATAAAATCAGATGGAATATGTATAACAGAGATAGAAGACCGAATAGAATAAGGGAAATCTACTTTCTATAAAATAACGCTGTATTTAATGTCTTGTGAATGGAGGTTAGGGAAATCATTCTTTCATGGAACAGTTTTAAAGTCATCATCATCAAGTGTCATGCTGCTAGCGTAGGCTTTCATAACTTTCAACAGATGTCGCTCTTTGGTTTTGTTTGGATTAACTGCTGATGATGTTCCTCCATGTTGCCTCTCAATCCATCTAGCATAATTTTTCTTGGTCTGCCTCTCCCTCTCTTCCCTCGATCTTTCCAGTTGTCACGATGTTCTCCAATGCCTCTCTTCTCATCACATGACCAAAGAAAGCTGTTTGTCTCTCTTTATGTTTTAATTGTTGTATATAATATTTTAGTTTTATTAGCCTCTTTCAGGTAGTCGTTGTTAGCTACTTTGGCAGACCAAGAAATTCGCAAGATTTGTCTTAAGTACCACATCTCTGTTGCATTAAAGTTCTTCCTAATGTGTTCATTTACATTCCAAGATTCACTGCCATACAGCAATACATGTTTCATATAGCACTTTAGCACTCTCTTTCTTATATGCAATGATAATGACTTCTTCATTTTCTGAAATGCAGCCTTTGCTTGCCATATTCTGCTCTTAATCTCTGTTGTGCATCTTCTATCTGACGTTATAAATTCCCCTAGGTATTTACAATTATCCGGTTGGTTGAGAATTTTCCCTTCTATTTCAATTTCGCCGGCTTCCTGGCCTAGAGGTTAGCGACTTTTCTCCGTAATCTCGTATACTCTCGTAAGTAACGTGACGACGGTGAGAATCAGCATTGGTTCGAATCGCTTCGGTAACTTACGGGGTATGTGGGCCGACCGCTCAGAAAGCAATAGCAAACTACTGAGCGTAATCTTGCCAAGAAATCAACAATCAGCTTAAAGATGCTGCTGTTGACAGCAATGTCCTGTAAAGGATATGCAAAAAAAAAAAAAAAAAAAAACATTTCAATTTTACATTTTGGTGTCACCTTTTCTTTGATATTACCATTGCTACCGTTTTCTTGATATTCAAGGAAAGTCCTTTCTTTGCACTCTGTGTTACTAAAATATCCAACAGTTGTTGTATATCTGTTGCATTATCCGGAACCAATACCGTGTTATCTGCATAGCGTATATTGTTTATATTATAACCTCTGATTAGTATTCCTGGCTTCCTTTTGATCTCTCTCATTATTACTTCACATTAGAGGGAGAAGAGATCCGGTGACAAGACACATCCCTGCCGTACTCTGAGCTTTATTTGTTCATATTTTCCCTCTTTATTTCCCAGTTTAATTGCTGCTACTTAGTTCCAGTAAACATTCTTTATTATTCAGGAAATCTTTACCGTCAATGTTAATATCCTCCAACATTTTAATCAGTTCATCATGTTTTACTTCATCAAATGCGTTAGTATAATCTATGAAGCACAAATATATGTCTTTCTATTTCTCTATTGATCTGTCTATTAGTGTCCGTAATGTATATACTGCATGTTTTGTACCATGTTATTCCCCACATCCATACAGCTCTTCATAAATTTCAATGTTTATTTTCTTTCTTTCTTTTGCTTTCACACACTTATCTCTTATTTCTTTCTTTATCTTAGCATATTCTTATTTGTCATTTTTATAGTGTTTTCTTTTGGCCACCAACGTTAAGACGTATTGCTGTGAATAATGACCAATTAGTAAATATGAAGTAATTCATAGAATTCTCATAGATCTGGTTTGACAAAAGAATTCTGATAATTTCGTGGACAGCTAAAATGAATAATCTATACTTTTTGAAAGAGGCCAACACACACACAACTTATTACATGCATCAGAAAGAGACAGTCATAATTTTTAATGATAAGACGCAAATTATATCATATTTTGAAAACTTTAGATATTTGTGAAAATGAAATAGAAGAAGATGGAGAGCGAAATTTCTCGACAGCCCCTTGCCATTGTGTGGAAAGGTGTCAGTGCACAAACTGCTACATGCTGTTGGAAATCTCAAGATGTGGAGAAATATGATGTTCGCCTCTCTGCTCTGCCAATGTAGTTAGACTATCAACACCAACGAAACTGATAAATACAACCAGATTTGGCGGACGACAATCCCCATGGATAAACAGAATAATAGAAACAGAAGATGGTAGCCCATTAAAGTCTTTTGTTTGTTCGCATATCCTTTACAGGACATCGCTGTCAACATCAACATCTTTCAGCTGATTGTTGATTTCTTGGCAAGATTACGCTCAGTAGTTTGCCATTGCTCTCTGAGCGACTGGATCACATACCCCGTAAGTTACCGATGCGGAGAGAACTGCTACCAATTCTCGCTCAACGTCACGTTACTTACGAGAGTATACGAGATTACGGAGAAAGTCGTGTAACCTCTAGACCAGGGAGGACGGCCACTAAGTCTACAGACAGAAAACTGGCATAGCATGCAATGTGATCGAATCCGTCCAAGTGATTAATCTACTCTACGCGTGTTGTTTAACACACAACATAAACACATGTTAAGATATGCTAAAGCAGTAACGATTCAGATTGCTTAGCCTTTGTTTTGTACACGAAAAGACAGGAAAGTCTATTAAAAATTATTGCGGTGATCAATTTAAATTACCATTTTGTGTTTTTTTTTTAGCATATCCTTTTTACAGGACTTAGCTGTCAACACCAGCATCTTTCAGCTGTATGTTGATCTCTTGGCAAGATTACGCTCAGTAGTTTGCCATTGCTTTCTGATCGGCCGGCTCACATACCCCGTAAGTTACCGATGCGATTCGAACCACTGCTGATTTGAACCGTCATCACGTTACCTGACGAGAGTATACGAGATTACGGAGAAAAGTCATAACCTCTAAGCCACGAAGCCGGCAATTACCATTGAAATATTGAAATATTTCAGCTTGAACCATTCATCGTTTGGTGTGTTTTATGTTGAATTATTTCTGTAGTATACACCTGACGAGATGTAGCCTTGTCAGGCAATGCATTTTGTGTGTAGTCTAATATTTGTTTCTCAATGAATCAAATTCACAACGGAAAGCATTGTCTACAGAAAGCATAGAGTATAATCTATTTTTGCCCAATCTATCGGGTTTTCCCTTTTTTCGTTTCTAATTCCTGAACTATAGTCATCAGCAATGTCTTATATACTTTACAGGAACATGAAACACATTACATAATCATTTAAGCATGTGAGTAAAGGGAATAGAGTGGTGGTGGTGGTAAGAAGAGCATATATACAGATAAATTAATCGCAAACAAAATACAAGGATTTGAAATGACACAATGATGAGAATAACTAAGGGAAGAACTGATTCATGCGATCACCCTATTTAGAAACCTACTGATTAGGCAATTGTAATTCTACATAATGCCCGAAGTTAGCTTTCTACATTATCTCCACTTCATGAGTCTGCGAGATTTGTTCTAACATCCACAGACAAAAATAATTCAGTTTTTCTCTGCTTGATTAGCTTGCTCTAGTTGACAATGTTCAGTAACTTTCATAAAAGTCCGATTTGGCCAACCCTTTCATCTGTGCAGCGTCTATTTGTTGCTTTTTTTTTTGGTTTTAGGTCTCTTATTTCTGGAGTAATCGATGCCTGCCTGCCTGCCTACCTGCCTGCGTGCCTGCCTGCCTGTCTGTCTGTTTGTCAGTCCGTCCGTCCGTCTGTCTGTCCGTCTGTCTGTCTGTCTGTCTGTCTGTCTGTCTGTCTGTCTGTCTGTCTGTCTGTCTGTCTGTCTGTCTGTCTGTCTGTCTGTCTGTCTGTCTGTCTGTCTGTCTGTCTGTCTGTTGTTTATATTAATTCACCATTGCCTGTTCTTCTCACCTGATTGTGAACATAACATCATTTATAAGTCGTGCAATCTCTCCCGTCTGTGTGATGTTGTAATCTTTGCTAAATCTCTCTCTGCCTGATCATCTTATCTCTGCATCAGTCCCATGTATGCGTCTCTTCTTTCTTTGCATCGATAGTATCCATGCATTCTTTACATCTTTGCATCGATAGTCTCCATGCATTCTTTACATCTTTGCATAGATAGTATCCATGCATTCTTTACATCTTTGCATAGATAGTATCCATGCATTCTTTACATCTTTGCATAGATAGTATCCATGCATTCTTTACGTCTTTGCATAGATAGTATCCATGCATTCTTTACATCTTTGCATAGATAGTATCCATGCATTATTTACATCTTTGCATCGATAGTATCCATGCATTATTTACATCTTTGCATAGATAGTATCCATGCATTCTTTACATCTTTGCATAGATAGTATCCATGCATTCTTTACATCTTTGCATAGATAGTATCCATGCATTCTTTACATCTTTGCATAGATAGTATCCATGCATTCTTTACATCTTTGCATCGATAGTATCCATGCATTCTTTACATCTTTGCATAGATAGTATCCATACATTCTTTACATCTTTGCATAGATAGTATCCATGCATTCTTTACATCTTTGCATCGATAGTATCCATACATTCTTTACATCTTTGCATAGATAGTATCCATGCATTCTTTACATCTTTGCATAGATAGTATCCATGCATTCTTTACATCTTTGCATAGATAGTATCCATGCATTCTTTACATCTTTGCATCGATAGTATCCATGCATTCTTTACATCTTTGCATAGATAGTATCCATGCATTCTTTATATCTTTGCATAGATAGTATCCATGCATTCTTTACATCTTTGCATAGATAGTATCCATGCATTCTTTACATCTTTGCGTCTTCGTTATTCGTGCTTCCGTCCTATCTGCCCCCGTATTTTATGTGCGGTATCATATCCTTGTGATCTGTGCATAATTTATATTGACAGCATTTGGTAATTTCGAAATGGAATGTTCAGAGTGGCCACTGCATTTGTCTATTAAAATGCGGAATGTTCTCTTTATGCGAGTTTTAATTTGTGGTTACTTTATGTATACAGGTTTATATAACCTGGACTCCCAGATGGACCCAGACTACAAATGGGTACCAGGAGATTATTCTTGGTATGAAAATGTGGCGCTTGAAACTTATATCTAGTTCGCCGTTTGAGGAGAAAAGGGGTAATTTACTTTACCTTACTTTTATACAAACACTGAAAGTAAACTAGCCAAAAGATCACAAACAGCATCCAAATGCTGGGTTTGACTGCGACGTCCTGTAAAAGGATATGCAACTAACTTGTACTTGTATACGTTTATCTGATTATAATGTTTTCATGGGGGCCAGCACGGCCAAATGAATAATAGCGCTCGTTCTTAAACACCCGGTGTGCTGATGCTGAAGTAAAGGGTTTAACCCCTACACCCGTCGGTTGGACTAATATGTTGACTACTCGTTCTTGACTTGGACACGTACCTCTGAAGTCCTGATGGCGAGGAACATTGGTAATCAGGAAAGCTAATCCACACGCACAATTCAGCACAGTGCTACCAGAAGTAACATGTATGGACTACGCTTGAGATAAAAACATGTAACTAACTTTTAGTAACACTTTAGGATGTCCCAGCAATTGATTTGATATATAATAACGTGGACGTTAAGAGGAACTCGCCATATTAATTGCCGAAGAATAAGATTATAAGTAGTCACAAAGCTAAAGTGATGGTGGGGTAACGAAAAATGTCAATATGCTTTCGGCTCCAATGATATGAATCACATAATGTATGGATAGAAACACAGAACTAAGATCATTAATACACCATGTAAACTGTCTTGCTTCACTTTACTTCAACCATCATTTGCAAAACATTATTGCTATTTGCCTAATTTCTGAAGAGAAAATATAATTGCGGATGATAATTTTCATTGCTCTACTGTCCACGAAGATTCCATCACTGTACCCTTACCTAAAATCAATAATCGATATCGCCATTAAGGTAGACACACCAGAAAGATGGTGAGAAACGTGCCGTTCTGAATAGTGTTGTAACACCTCTTCTGCTTCATCTATAAAAGACTTCAGATCCTTCTATTGAGTCAGACATGAATGTCCGAAACTGATCCTTCCAGATTCTACCAACCAGCCGGATGTTCAGTCTTTAGTCCTCGCCAAATGTATAAGAACGGCACGCTTAACGAAGCAATTAATACTTCAAGGCGAAAATATGTCGGTCACGTATGTATCCATTCATTACCATTTTCACTAGCCACAAGCTTGACGAGCACTGTATCCCTGAAGCTGGGGATGTCATCATTACCACGTTGTTCTCAAGCTTATCGTCTCATTATATAATCAAAGAATATTGTCTCTTGCTTATGAAGTAAAAGTAAAGGGCTCTGTCATGCACCTTAAGGCGGATGTGGTGTGTGGCACTAACACCTTGTTTTCTATAGACCAATCACACTCGATATATGATGCGGTCAAGTAAACCACCGGTCGTATTTTCTTTCCATAACAGTTTTCTGTACACATTTGAAGCTGGGTCGACTTGAGTGCCCAAGTATATCAAGAAATTATCGCCTCCTTAAGGATTCGAACCACAGAGCCAGCATGCTAGTGCGCTAGCCATTACGCTACGGCAGCCCCCTTAACCTTTGTAATCGATAGCGTTACGTAAATGAGCCTTTTTCCAGATTTTTGTTTGATTGATTGATATATTAGATGTATGCACATAAAACGTGTTCACATGTTGATTGATTGATATATTAGATGTATCCACATAAAACGTGTTCACATGTTGATTGATTGATATATTAGATGTATCCACATAAAACGTGTTCACATGTTGATTGATTGATATATTAGATGTATCCACATAAAACGTGTTCACATGTTGATTGATTGATATATTAGATGTATCCACATAAAACGTGTTCACACCATTGATTCATTCGCATCATATTCCCACAGTAGGTGATATCAGGAAATTATGTTATTGATTGAAATTATGAATATGGCTGTGTGACTGCGTGTGCGATCAGTGTTGGGGCTCTGTGTGATGGGTTATGGAATCGACAAAATGAACATTATAGATAGTCACATAGCTGATGCCAGTCTACTGTGATATCGTCATCATCGTCGTCGTCATCTTCTTATTCGTGTCATCATCAGTATCATTATCGTCGTCCTCACCATCATCGTCATCGTCGTCATTATTATCTTCTTTGTCGTCATCTTCGTCGCCGTGGTGACGGTATCATTATCACCAACATAATCATCATCATCATAATCATCATCATCATCGTAATCTTCATCATCATCATCATCATCATCATCATCATCATCATCATCATCATCAAATTAACTTCGTCGTGTTCGTCATCACTACCACCATAATCACCACCACCACCACCACCACCACCACCACCGCCCTCACCACCACCACCACCACCATCATTATTATCATCATTATCATCATTATCATCATTATTATCATCAGGTAGATCATGAAAGACTTATGTTAAAGTACTCTGGCCCCTTTTCTCGCCAGTTATCTTCAGTTCTATATATGTATGAACATTAGTGTTATTATATGTCCGCGTGATCGAAACACAGCTGCAACAGATTTGACAGCAGACCGTGTCGCGCTGGTGTTAACGTGATGGTATGGAAGCCGGTCGTTCAGAAATCAATGGCAAACTACTTAACGTAAACTTGTCAAGTCATCAACAACAGCAGTGTGAAGCCCCCCCCCCCCCCCCCCCCCCCCGAAAAGGAAAAACTCGTATTGTACCTTAAACGAGGGGGCTTCACATGAAAACCAAAAAGTGTCACAGAAATTACAGTAACCATGCCATTGCCTTGTTACATGTGCATATTGTTGTTAAGGGTGTCAAGGTTGTTAAGCACGTGACATCACTGTACAGAAGGACACTGTGACATCATAAGGACAATTTAAAAATGACCGCTCCACTTTTGACATGCACCAAAGAGGGATAGCGACCTGTCATCCGTTTTTGTTATCAGTGAAGGGCTGAAACCTATAGAAATTCATTGGCAAATGAAAGTCCAATGTGGTGTTGCATGCCTGTCAGTCCAGCAAGTGTTTGAGAGGTGTAAGTAATTTCAAAACGGCGTGACTTCTGTGACAGACTGTTCACGACCGGATGCGGCATACCTAGTAATTTACTCAGAGTCGATTTTTCTACAGACATCCAAGCTCTTTATCGGTGCTGGAGGACTTGCATCGAACGCAGTGGTTACTACATCGAAATATGATAATTTTTTCTTTACTTTTTCAGAATATATTCACCTAAAAAAGAAAATATTAAAGGTTTTCATTTGAAGCCTCGTAAATAATCTGTTTCTGTATTTTCAATATTAGACCTCCGCGTTTTGATACCACGATACCACACTAAGAACGACAGCCATTTTACTGTTTCACTAAAGGGTAATTGCATTCATTAAGACCACTTAACAGTAAGACCAATTAACAGTTGGGAATCGCTATGAGTAAAACCGTAATGGCAGCTGTAATAGCAAAATAAAATCAACATCAGTAACGCATAACTTAATTCAAATATATCGTAGTACAAAAGGAATAATAACTAAATTCACATGTATCATATTATGGAGGTGTTTATAACAGCTTCATCCACATATATCATAATACAGAGGGGAATAGAGCAATGCCATACACATATAACATACTACAGGGGCGATTAGAATAACTTCGGTCACATATATCGTATTACATGGTAGGTAAGAACAACTTCATTCACATAGATCGTATTACAGAGCGAATAAGAACAACTTCATTCACATATCATATTACATAGGGAATTATAACAACTTCATTCACATATGCCACATTACAGAGTGGAATATAACAACTTCATTCAAATGTATCGTATTACAGAGGGGATTATAGCAATTTCATTCACATATATCGTCTTGCTTAGAGGTTTATACCAATTGCAGTCACGCATGTCAGTCATATTAGCAACAGGCATACACTGTATCACCAAGAGTATTAGAATAATGTCATTCCCGTGTATCACGTTACATGGGGATCTCCCCCCCCCCCCCCCCCCCGCATATGCTTTACAGGACATTGCAGTCAACACCAGCATTTTTCAGCTGCTGTTGATGTTTTGACAAGTTTTACGTTCAGTTGTTTGCTATTGCTTTCTGAATGACAGGCTCACATACCCCCGTAAGCTGACCAAGACGAAGCGGTCCGCTGCCGAATCTTGCGCAGCTGTGTTTCGTACGAGAGTATACAGGATTACGAACAGCGTCCTTAACCCATACGCCAGGGAGAGCAACTTTATTCACATGCATATTTTGTAGCCGAGAGGAAAATACAAGGGAAAGACTGAGTTTCCTTTGCCACGGTGCTAAGAGGTAGAGAGTAACTCTAACTTCGTTACGGCCAAAGAAGAGAAGTAGTAAAAAGACAGAGAACCTCACGCAGCCCGCAACTGACAATAATGTGATAGTAACTAGATAATAAGAGGCAAAAACTATTATTGATGTTCACACAGGAATCACAATGTTAGAGCCCAGTCAGTGAATTAAGTTATTAGATTGTGGTAGAAATAGTGGTTGTAAAAACTAAAAGAGACTAAACAAGCAAATCAAGGACAAATAAACGAGCTCTTTATTTATTACTTTTAACAGAATCATGTTGGATAACACACTGAAGTTCAATAACAGATACAACAGACTCCTGTATATATCAAATAACAACAGTGGGTAATCCTAACCAGTCAACAGAACTTAAGACAACAGGGTACACCAAGTAACACAACACATGTGTTCCAAACAATAGCTGGTTAGACTAACACAATAAAGAACTTTGACACAGACAACAATAAGGCACCACAAAAACATAAGTTACAAAACATAAATCCTAAGACGTGACATAAACATAAAAGTTGTGACACAAATTACTACCCCACCATGAACCTAGCCGTGCTGACACTAGTCAGCCACTCGGTTCTCACCTAAGACAGGCTGTTCACTTATCATCAACATGAAGATTTCTCGCAACCCAACAAGCCAAGACAGGATAAAACTTCTCCTATTTCTCAACTTCATGAACCAGTCTCACTGACTGCTAAAAACAAAGTGACTGCCGGTCTTTCTATGTCCAGCTCTATTTTCTGGGTGTTCAGATTTTTATTTTTAAAAGGCCAAACCAAGACACGTCGATTTTGCACACGTCGATGATGCATTATTTACACTTAGACAAATTTGTGAAAAAAACTATCGAATATAGTGATCAGCAGAATATTGTGTTTGTAGATCAGGAAAAGGCTTTCGATAGAGTAGACAGACACAAATTATGGACCATCCTTGAAGACTATGGGATACAAGGGCAACTGCTAGAAAACATCATAGCCATGTACCACTCAAGCCAAAGTGCAGTAAGAACACAAGAAGGTATATCAGATATGTTCAAAGTCAATACAGGAGTGAGGCAGGGTTGTGTGCTCTCTCCCCTGCTATTCAATATCAACATGGACAGAATTTCCAAAGAAGCAAGTCTCGACAGAACAGATTCAGAAAATTTAGAACTCTTTACTCCAGATGAAACAACTGAGGCACAGGGAATAAATGAACTTCTATTTGCAGACGATCAGTGCCTGTTTTACAGCGATGAGGGCAGATTACAAAATCATATTACTAATCTGAGTTCAACCTGCAGCAGATACAATATGAGCATAAACACAGCCAAAACCGAAGTAATGCAAGTTAGCAGATCGCCAGGCCCGCTAAGTATACAGATAAATAACACAACTCTGAAACAAGTTAAAGAATTCAAATACCTTGGAAGTATGATCACAGAAGATGGCAGATTGGACAGAGAAATTGCAATCAGATGTCAAAAAGCTAGTGCACTTACATATCAACTATCACCCTTACTGAAACATCTAAACATACCCATGTTCGCAAAACGACAGACAATAAACAGCATATTCACACCAACCCTGTGCTACCAATCTCAAACCTGGACTTTATCCAAATTACACCTTCGCAAAATCAACACCTGCGAAATGAGATGCTTGAGGAGAGCTGCCAACTTAACAATCCGAGACCGAGTAAGAAATGCTACTATCAAATAGACTGTGGGATCAACACCTTGTGCCACATTTATTGAAAGACAGAAGATCAAGTGGTTTGGCCATGTCGTTAGAATGCAACATCAGCAACTACCATCACTGGCCTTACATCAAAGATCATCTGCGACGAGACCACGACGACGTCCAAGAAGAAAATGGATTGACGACATCAGAGACATTGTACAACCACACGGAATGACACTATCCAGTGCCGCCCACCGGGCGCTGGAACGCAAATTATTCCTCCCCACGACGCTTGACGGCAGAAGTGGAAGATGATGATGATGATGATGATGATGATGATGATGATGTTGATGATGATGATGATGATGATGATGATGATGATGATGATGATGATGATATTATAAAAGGGATTAAAGAAGCTTTATTCACATGCATCTTATTATAAAATGGATTAGGGCAGCTTTATTCACATGCACCTTATTATAAAATGGATTAGGGCAGCTTTATTCACATGCATCTTATTGCAGAATGGATTAGAACAACATTATTCACATGTATTTTATTAAAGAATGGATTAAATAACTTCATTCATTTGTATTGCATTACAGGGGATATTAGAATCATGGTGTAGTGACAATTTAAAAAAACAACAACAACAACAACAACAACTGCAGTCCACCCCCGCACTGATTAATCTAAGCAAAGTATATCTTAGAGGTAGTTCAACAGACACTATGGGCGAACGATAAAACTAACTGATGCAATTACTATTCATATGGTTATGCCAAATATATGTCAACTAAAGGATATGATAGTCAGTTTAGAATTACTGTGGTAGAAAATTTAGACGTCTGTGAAACAAATGTGTGTTGTATATTTCAACTTGAAGGGTGTATCATTTTGCTTTGTTTTAAATGTTGTGCGAATTCTGCAGTATTCAGCCGAGATGCAGCGAAATATGCCAGACTTTGTGCAATCTATTGTTTGGGACTTCATTATTCAAATTCACTACAGGAAAACATTACTTGGTACACTTTAGTAGCTTGTTTTGTGTGTAAACTGTTAATATAATTACAACGGCATTTACGTACAGCGCAAAATGTCATGTACACATTCCCAAAAGAGTGAATGAAGCTGAAATGTAAACATAAATTCTAAGATAAGATAACGCCACGCAAAATGTTTCCCTAAACATAACTCCATAGGTGGCTATGGAGTTATGTTTAGGGAAACATTTTGCGTGGCATGGAATACCTATGACTTGCCCTCTTTGTTAGGAACAATGTACACGCTGGACTCTGAGAAAAACACCCCCGGAATCTCTCAGCTTCTAGCTAGCCCTCAGATCGTCAATTCCAACTTGTTATAATGTCACGAGTAGGTTCTCACGAACCGATTCGACTGAGCGCAATGAACAAATACAAGCACGTGCACAAATGAACCAAAGTGGGGCTAAGCTTCGATGCTCAATCACAGCTGACGAACGACGAGAGATCAAGAACTGGGCAAACAGTCCGTAATTGTAGATACTCAGAAAACGCGATGGAAGCCCATGGGTAAACATGTGAGAACATGATGACATCATTATCCCCTGTTCGTTTCTTCCCTAGCCTCCATAAATATTTCTGAACCCTGCCCCTACTTAAACCATTTCCCGTATTTCATCGTTTGAATCTTTCTTGAACTCATCTCCAAGTTGCCGCAACAATTATTTGTCCCTTCTAGCTCGTTTTGATGTCTGTGTAAACGATTCAGCCGCCGAAGCGGCAAAATTACGAATACCAGAAAACATGTGTTTTGAGAAAGCGAGATAATTTATTTACAAGGGAGGCAATTATGTGACAAAATGTTTCCTTGAAGAAATAATAAGAGTGCAGGATCAACAAACACCGTTGTCATAGTGACGGGGGAAAAAAATCCAATAGTTCTCGTCCATGTTTTTTACTCTATTATTACAATCGACATTTCTGACACGGTAGTGTGTCATAAAACAAAAAAATACCAATCACAAGCGATTTTCTACATCAAACAAGATTGCAAGCTTCCGCTCATATATTATTTTAGAAACAAAATGCGAAGCATCCTGATGCTACAGTTTGGTTTTTTTATAACCCGATTTATTCTTTGTTCACGCGATTTATTCTTTAATTAATTTCACTTAAGTTCTTTGACTGTCAGCCCATGTGGCATACACTGTTTCGTGCTTCTAGGCATTTTGGCTAAGGTCAAAGTGTAGCTCGGCTGCGCTGGACTTGGCCAGGTTGACGGCAGAGGCCATCAGGCGTTAGAAGGCACAATGACTTGCCAGCTAAATCACAGGGACCAGAAACCTCATAGGCTGGCTCTTGGTCTTGGGAACTGAGGGGTAAAAGGGTATAAAGGTATTCTTGTGCATACTTTCTACGAAAAGGTTTGATGTTTTAAAAATTCAAAATTGGCTGAGTTCCTGAGGTTAAATCAGGAACCATCATGGGGATTTTATATTTTTCGAACTCAAGGGACGTTGGTACATTCCAAAAAAACGTGTATGTAAATAAGAAAAAGCAACAATAAAATAGTACGTATTTTCCATTCCTTTTATTATTTCGTCGGATACTTCCTTGTACAGTTCCACACTTAGTGAAGTTATTAACATCCGTATACATATCAAGCGACAGCTAGACATTCATTATTAACATGAGTCTTGTTGGGCGGCTCAGACGATCGTGTTCTCCATAAACCATTGTTTGTATGTCTTTTTGATAAGTGTAACAGTTGAACGACTTCCGTACCAATCTGCCAACTTATCCAGCATTCTCTCTCTTTCTCTCTCTATCTCTTCTCTTCTCTTTCTCTCTCTTTCTCTCTCTCTCTCTCTCTCTCTCTCTCTCTCTCTCTCTCTGTGTGTGTGTGTGTGTGTGTGTGTGTGTTTCCGTCTCCAGTACCCAGAGCCTTCAATGTTGGCACAAGAGTCCCTAACCCTCTATTCTTGTAAAGTGCCTTAGACAATGGACACGTTTCTTGCTACAGGCACTTTGTATTGCACTAGATGGGGAGAAAAGCCTCTATACTAACGTGACTTCGACAGATACAAGGCCTTTACAAGGCTCAGACAACATGACAGCCACTGCATCTTCTTTAAAGGCGTAAAACTCAATCTTTCAGATTATTAACCCCCCGGGAAGGTTAACCCGGTCAACAAATGCCCGCAGAAGTCGGATGTGTCGGCCTAATGGCGCAAGAATGCAGCTCTGCTGTAAACAGGCACAACGCAATCACATCCGGAAAAAAACTCCGGATGAACGCAGCAGAAGAAGAAGATTATTAACCAACCCACCAATTAACAGACACATTGGATATAAACCCTCTACAATGGACGTTTTAATAGTCATCAACATAGTCACTAATACTTTTCGATTGTGGCGTATTTGTTAAACCCGCGGTAACCGCATATGCTGTCTGCACAACAATGGTTTTAAACAAACATTGGTGGATGATTAAAAGAGTACGAGTGTTCGTTTGTTGTCAGTAGAGTGCAATGTGCAAATCGCTATTTTTTTTCTTCTGTTGACCACGTAGCTATCTATAGACCAAGCTGGGCTTTTACGGCCTGTCGATTGCAGCGGGTTATCAGGAAATGTTTTTTTTTTTAAGCACCCGTACCGGTTTGTGTTCAGTGCACTCAGTTTGCTAGCTGTCGTTCCATTCTATCTATGTAAATAGCTTGACATGCATACAGGAATGGATACATACAATTTAATTTGGTGCGTGGTGTTAAAAGGTTTGTCACAGCCTTAGTAGGTATCGGAGTGGTTGTATATCTGATGATAGATTCAGCAGCAAAAAGTTCCAAGTCAATAGTGTGGACGTTTCATTGCGTCGTCTTCTCAAATAAACGAGATTCCACCAAATATGCCAGGCAGCAATTTATGCAATATATTGAGTCTTTCAGCATAAAAATGGATTCCGCTACCCACTTCAAGTGAGATCTACCTCTATAATATGTACCAGACGAGATGTGGCGAACTATGCCAGGTAACACATTGTGTAATTTATTGCTCATGGCTTTTATGTTGAAATTAACAAAGGGGATAAGTTGTCTTGAATGTTATATTTCTGTTAAATGTTCTAAGACTCCAAGTCGTCATTATCATGCACCATGCTAAAAGAGCTATGCGGTCATGGGTCGCCCTCTCACACAACCACGAGTTTTGGCTTAGCTGTGTCGTTCTTGTCTCGATGACAATATGAGATATTTATATCTCCGACTTTCCCTTGCTATTTCCCCATCAAGTTTGCCAGTTGTCACTAAGTTTGCCAGTTTATTTCTCCTGATATTGTGCCCAACAAATCTTGGCTGCTGATTCTAATTTCTCGTATCATTTTACGGTTTTTGTTTCTTGCAGGACTTACTCGTTGGTTTTTCTGTCCTTTAATGATATTCTTTGAACTTTCTTCAGTGGCCACATTTAAACTACCACTAGAAGTTAACACGTACTCTGAATTTGGTGGTTCAGTTTAGCTATCAATAGCTTATTGGCGGCCTGGTGTCCATGTGGTTCGTGATATTTCATACTAGACGAGGGTCTATTAAGACAGCAATTAATGTCGTTTCCTGACAGATATAGACTGGTTCACAAAGACTTGAAATATAACCGTAAAGGTTTCGCCTTGAATTCAATGCACACCGGAGGTGTATTACCTTTGCCATTGACAGCAATTTCCGTCTGTCAGGATAAGCGAGTGTCCTGCGACTTTTATTTTTTTTTTTTCAACACGCTTCTTGGCATACGTTTCAACCTGAATTGATTTGGCAATTTTGTAAAACAAATCAGCTCGCATAGTTATTCTAACGCATGACCACTGGTCAGACAAGCAAGCGTCCTGGCTACTGGGCTAAAGCGGTTCCTTCTTCTTCTTCTTCTTTGCGTTCATCCGGAGTGATTTTTTTCAGATGTGATTGCGGTGTGTCTGGTTAGGCACCTTCGGGTCGAAACCCTCAGGCCAACACATCCGACTTTTGCGTGCATTTTTGACCAGGTTAGCAATCCTGGGAGACTCTCACTTTTGTGGTATTGTCCACCTCCCAGCTGGTAAAGTTGGAAGAGTCGGAGACTGCACGGTCATCCCTCAAATGAAGGCAGGGACAGTCCATAGCATTTTCCGCCATCCTGGGTGGCTTCCATAATTGCAGGGCCGGCACATAGCGCCCTGGTACTGGGCACACAGAGGGAATCGTCACGTCCTGCTCATGGCTGCTTTAATTCCTCACTTCAATGTATTGGGCATTTCGTTCACCCCGAGCCTTTCCCGCACAAACCAAGCTGGTCTGCAGTCAGTATCCACTAAGCGAGTTTTTCGGACATGTGCTTGTCGTTGTGTCCGTCAGAGCTGTTCCAGACACGTCGGACATTCGGAAACTACCTAGTCAGAGCTGTTCCGAACAAGAGCGGCATTCGGAAACTAGGTAGTCAGAGCTGTTCCTAGCACAAGAGACAATCGGACGAGACAATTCACTCGGACGTAATTGCGTAGTGTCAATTTTTAGTTTGCCACCCGTAGGCCGACACTTCCGACTTCCGGCGGGCATTTTTTAATGAGGTTAGCCTTCCTCTGGTTTCGTAGCACGTAAGACTGTTGTGATGTCGCCAACATCTCAGCTGGTCAAGATAGAACGATCAGCGACATCGAGGTCGGCCCTCAAGGGAAGGCAGGGGCAGACCTTGGGCATTCCCTTGCTATCCAAGGAGGCTTCCATAATTGCAGAGCCGGCACATATTGCTCTGAGACTGGGCTCACCCGAGGAGTTGCCACGTCCTGCTCATGGCTGCTTTAGTTCCTCACTTCCATGTGTTGGGCAACCCGTTTGCCACTGATCGCTCAAACACACACCAGGAGCGGTCAGACTGCGAGCGACATCCACTCGGTAAGCTTTTTATTTTGACTTCAGACCACGCAATAGGTCCGCTCGCCGTGCGTTCCATTTTGCGTCATTGAGACGTTCTTCCACTTTTGTCTATACTCTCTGTGAGCTGGATACAGACAGTTTTCGTAGCCATTTCCTTTGGCTGGGGCACTTTTCTGACTTTTCGTACTCGCTCACCGGGTAGGCTACATGTGCTGCCGGCTCAGCACCTTACCTTCGTGCAGCAGTGGACGAGAAACAGCCTGTCCCTCCCATCCGGGAATCTCTCATATTCCCCAGCTGAGAGCCTTCGAACATGTAATAGAACTGAGCATGTAGCTTGCTCAGTATCACGCTTCTATTTTTCGGTAGGCGGGTATCGGCCTGGCTCTCAGATGTGAGGGTTTGTGGCTTAGAGGCGTTCAGCCACAGCCCTCGACAGGGAGCCTTAAGAGTTTTGTCCGGGCCAAAAGCGTCTGCCTTCGTGCCTTCATGCACCTTTTTAAACTTTTGACTGCTATCCTCAGTCACCTGCAGAGCAGCAGGTTGTGTCTCTCTTAGTCTGGTCCCTATCCCATATGCTGTCCGATATGTAGTTTTTCACCCATCGGCAAGCACATGGGGTCGATGGGACACGCAAGCTCCCCCACCACGGCAAGGTGGAGACACATCGGGGGAGAAGCGGTTCCTATATGAAGTAATTAGTTCAGTAAGAATTAGACCTTTTAATGACCTTAAGCAGATTGGACTTATGGTACAAAAAGTAAAGGGCCCTTTCACGCATCTTAGGCGTAATGGGCATATGGTGCCACAGCCATATTTATAGAGACTAATCGTCGCAAGTATATATATATATATATATATATATATATATATATATATATATATATATATATATATATATATATATATATATATATATATATATATATGCTTGTCAATCAGGACTGATCGTTCGGGTTCACATCGATTGACGGACTTCAGTCGCGGCGATTGGGCAATCTTGAGCATAGCCTACGATGGGTGACGTGGTGTTCTGTTATGATAATTTGGCTGTGTCCAGTGTGTGCCGCGTGGTTACACACCCGCTTCGCACGCATGATCCGGGGCTTGTTTCCGGATCCGGTCAGGGATATGCACTACTGACAAGCTCAAACGAGAGCGAAACTTGAGTATAGTGCTTCCATATTGACGTGGATAGGCCTTAGGTTTATACCAGAATACGATCAGTGTTGCCAGTAGTGGGTTGTGCTCAATATTTAAATTTCAAATCCCGGAATAACCAATAAATCACTAAAACAATTACTTATTAACTATAGGCGTTAATTGAACTTGTGTCTTGGAAAGGATAGTCTGGCATATGAGCCTACAGCTTCCAGCATGAGAATGAAGGTGGAAGCAGTCACATCGGCATACCATTGATTAGAGGAGACCACTGCAACACGCATTGTATTCATTACAAACTCAAGGATTATGCTTAGTAATGTGGAGAAAGGAATGTTTCGTGTGGAATGGCTCACCACGCTTCAGAGGTCACGGATTGTGAGACTTGTATGGATTTTCTAGCCCTGGATATGCAGGAGTGCGGGGGAACGAGCAGGTTGGTAGGCTGGCAGAGAATGCACCTCTTAGTGGTATATTACCTATGAACATGGTGCAGGTGGTCGTGCGCCTGTGGGACCAGGTGGAGAAGGAGGGGATACAGATTGAGAATCCGTATGAGTAAAGGATGAGATTACCGGGGATTGGCAGGGGTTCTGATAGAATCTCAAAACTGAGAGGGCCAGAAGACAAGAAGAACTTTCAATCAGATAGCTGTGGGAGCGATTAATAGTGTGACTCTTCGCTGGCTGTTGAACGAGGGGACGGCGTGCATGGGAATGCCTGAGTGCAGTAATGTCAGTTCTTAGTTCAACTCAACTCAACAAACTTGTGCCTATGCAGAATCGGTCGGCATCTGTGGCTGAGGGATTAGTGAAAGCAGTTTCATAATTCCCGCTATGAAGAGCCAAGGAAATTAGTCAAACAATAGTGTGATAATCCTTCATCATTTGACAACAAAATCCAGAGAGCTGGGTGGCAGGGATAATACTTGCTTTCAATCTAATCAGAGTGATCTATATCTCCCTGAATGCAGTGACATCCCTGTGCTCTCTTGGCCTTCTACTGGAAAATCTGACGTGATACCTTAGTGGAATCTTACCATATGTGTATGTTCCAGTTCTAGTGAGTCTTACGAGCCATTTCTAGTTTTCATTTAGTAGTCGGAAACAATGAATTTGGGATATCTATCTCCCATTTCTATTTTTCATACCACAGTATGTTCGAATGGGATCTCAAATATACAAAACTCAAAATAACAAAAGACATAATTGCTCTAACTATTCATTACAGGTGGTTAACTAAAATGTTCTTTTCATCACCTGTCGTTAACTAAAATGTTCTATTCATGAAACTAGGCATGAATGAGCGCTTTCTGCATCATATATTTGGTTAATCCTCTTCTCCTCTGGGCTAACGGTATGATACGCTGACTAATCACTCCAACTGGGACGGATGTAAAACATCTCTGAGAATCTTGGTAATTCTTGGTCCCCGTTGGGACTATGTTATTTACCGTTGACTGTCAATGATGTGAACATAATTATACTCATCTTGAGTCTATGACGCTGGGGTGGTTCTGAGGTCAAAGCGATCATTACTGTTACATGGACCTTCATTCTTCATGTAGCATAATGGCAATTCCCTCCTCCTTTACTGAGGACTTCGACCATAAGGATGCTAATGTTCCTCGTTCAAGAACACATCACATGCAGACCATTTGACCACCACTACTGTCAAAAACATGAACAGAAACAGGTATACATTTGCATAATAACGGGAAAGGGGCGACGGTGTTACTACACAGATGTGGGCTAACCACCCTCTTCTCTGGTGAGTGGTCACTCCAAAGATTGGATGTGACTAACACCAACATATCATGATAGGATATAGGCATCCTAATTTCATGTTTGCAAGACATTCTCATTCATTTCGTGAACTTAGTACAATACTCATTCTTACATTCATTGACCCATTCGCCTAGTTTAATGGAGTCATTTCGATGATATCACAAAGTCCTGATATCATCTCCCTCCAATATATAATGTTTCATAAAATCACACACACACAAACACACAAACACACACACACACACACACACACACACATGTATTAATGTACATGATTCTCTCTCTCTCTCTCTCTCTCTCTCTCTCTCTCTCTCTCTCTCTCTCTCTCTCTCTCACACACACACACACATATATATATATATATATATATATATATATATATATATATATATGTGTGTGTGTGTGTGTGTGTGTGTGTGTGTGTGTGTGTGTTTGTGTGTGTGTGTGTGTGTGTGAGAGAGAGAGAGAGAGAGAGAGAGAGAGAATCATGTACATTAATACATGAAAAGGAGATTATAAAGAAATAGTAAAGGAAACATCATAATAGATCTTCGCATAATCATAGAATAATTAAAGAAGACATGAGTAAATGAGAATTATATCTTTCCCTACATGTTTGTAATAGTCTAAGAAAGACAATGTTATATATTTCACAGCAAAAAGAAAATAATCATTATATGTCTTTTAGTGAGACGGCGTTCACTAACATTCTACATAGAGAAAGAAATATTACTGTCATTGTAGTATTAATACAATATAAGCTAGTTAACTACTCCCTGGCTAAGGAATTAAATGTATTTCTCCGTAATCCCGTATATCCACGTACGTTAACGCGGCTGCGCGGGATTCGGTAGCGGCTCGCGTCGCGTTCGTTACTTACCGGGTATGTGAGCCGGTGGCTCAGAAAGAAATAGCAAACTACTGAGCGTAATCTTGCCAAGACATCAACAATAGCGGTAAAATGCTGGTGTTGACATCGATGTCCTGTAAATAGGATATGCGGGGGGAAAAAAAACTACAGGCGCTCACTCACCTCTGATAACTGGAGGACACCGGGACACCATTAATTCCCACGAAAACACAACTTTCCTCTAGGTGTTCATCTTACGGATTGCACTGAATCAGAAATCTCTTAGTAAATTTCATCAGCCTGTCTCAATTTACATAAGCTTAGGCTAATTTCCCCCCTCTACAAAAACAACACAATTCTGTTTTATTTTCCATTTCTGGCACCATCGCTTGCATCAGATTGTTCAGGTGGCCACGCTGTAAGGTTCCAAAATTTGAGGCGGTATTATTACCGTGTCGGTCAGAATGATGTAGGGGTTGAGACATAAAAATGTCACAACTACTCTATGCCGTTAGGCGTCTCAGGCTTGTTTGATGATTGGTTTACGAACTGGGGCTCGCTCCATCGCGAGAAAATACAAACTCGTCCCTTGATTTGCTAGATGTTAAGAGTTTTTAGGTGTTGATGACTCCTTCGTTCCATGTTTTTCGTGGTCTTCCCCTACCTCTTGATGTTTATATTTTCATATTGTATGCTCTTGCCGCTGGCGACATTGAGTTAATTATCACTAGGTGGCCGAGCCAGTATCAACATTTACAATGTATGCAATAACCATAAAAATCTGAAACATCCCTACTTATCCACAGTGACACAGATGAAGGAATGAAATAATACAAATAATGTTATCTGAGAGATTACAATATATGCAAGTCAGAGAATTTTGTAATTAAATATCATATGTGTTATTTTGTTTCTAAATATTTCTATAGATTACGGATTGTTGAACGCAAGCAGATAAATTATGCGACACAAATGTCATGGCAAATGGAAATTGATAATGGTAGATAAATGGGTAAGCTCCATTCCTATAAAAATATTATTTAATTAAAGTTTGCAATTTGTTGCATACAGGTTAATTCTTCAATGAAATAACTATTTGCGCTATTTAACGGCAGTTACCACAAGGTTGTAACTGTACAATCTCTGTATATGTTTCCACACGGGTCAGTGACTCGTCAGCACTGCAATCTCTGTCCAGATTGTTCTTATCTATTTCTGAATGCCTTCTGGGCAGCGCCGTTTTTGTCTTATCCAAACGATTTCATTTTAAACAAAATATGTCATCTTCTAGATTTCGTGTTTATAAATCAATGGCACCTCGCTGTCTTGAAAGACGGTAGTGTGTTACATTGTGCTTCAAAAAGGCGTAATAAATACAACCCATGGCTGTAGCGAATGTGACTGATCGGAGTTGGCGGGCAGCTAATCTTCTTTAGTGCCTTGAACAAACCCTCGCGACTGACCAAATCAAATGCGTTTGTGAGCTCGAGAAAGGCAATAAACAGTGGTTGATTCTGTTCACGGCAATTTTCTTGCATTTTTCGCAATGAGAATATCATATAAATGATGGACCAGTTCTGTCGAAAGCCACACTGTGATTCAGGGTAGACTTGATCTTCTAGGACTTGAAGTCTACGCAGACAAGTTCTGGCAAATACTTTCCCAACAATACACAGAAGTGAGATACCCTTATAGTTGAGGCAGTCGCTCCGATCGCCCTTGTTCTTGTACAGTGTTATGATGCTTGAATCTTTGAAATCCTGTGGGACTTGTCCTTCTCGCCAGCACAGCTCTATTAGCTGGTGGATCTGTAGAGTGAGTGTGTCTTGTCCACTCCTGATAACCTCTATTGGAATCCCATCCTTACCTGTAGCCTTGCCAGATGCAAGTTCATTAATAGCACACGTAACTTCTGTTAAGGTTCAAAATGTGTCCATGTGGTCAAGAGTTGGCAGGGCCTCTATTACGCTGCGGGCATCATCCGCTAGTTTATAGTGATCTACCCATCTATCCATCTGCTGTTTCTTATCAGTAGTGATTTCTCCAGTTAAGGTTTTCAGTGGTGCATTTGATTTGATCATTGGAGCACATACCTTCTTTTTCACTTCATACATGCTTCTGATGTTTCTCTTATCTCTTGCATTTTGAATGTACTCGCATAACTGGATCCAATAGTCATTTGCACACTGCCTGGCAGCCTTTTTCACATCCTTCCTAGCTTGCTTCAGCCCATTGAGAGTGTTTCGCGTTGTTCTTTAATTGTTTCTTAAGAGATCTATCTTCTTTTTATCAATCAAGTTCTGCAGTGTCTGGCTGTTTGCCGCAAGCCAGTCCTGCCTCTTATGATCCACAGTGTCCTAAACTACTACCGCTGTTTTATGGTTTCCTTAAGTTTACCCCACTTTTCACTTGCTGTACAATTGTCTGAAGTATCAGTGAAAGCGTCTTCAAGTTGCTATTTGAACTCACATCAGTTATCAGAATCTTGGGTGTTAATAATATAGAGTGGGCAAAATGATCTGACACATTTGTAACTTTAATAAAACTAAATTAGAATAAATGAACAAAAAAGAATTTTTATTTATCAAATGTACACATGATACCATTTTATTTTATGTTGTCTGAATAATGAAAAAAAAGTATTTTTATTTCCTAAATGTAAATATGATGTCATTTTATTTCATTTTCTTTTAAAAATTATATCAGTCAAATGTTCACCGTTATTGTCCACACACTGTTGAAGACGTTCGAGAAAGTTGTCCACAACACGGCGGATCATATCATGTGGAATAGACTCAATTTCTTGATGAATTGCATCTTTCAATTGTTCAATAGATCCAATTTGGGTCGCAGAAAAGTGTCCAGCAACACGCAATATCGTCCAGAGTTAACGGTCACTGTAACATTGTCTTCTTCAAAAAAGTACGGACCCAAAATGCCAAATTCTGCTATCGCACACCATACAGTTACACGAGGACTGTGCAAGGGGCGTTCGTGTAACTCATGAGGATTGTTTTGGGACCAATAGCGGAGGTTTTGCTTATTCACGCTTCCACACAAATGAAAATGGGCCTCTTCACTGAAAATCACAATAGCAGCACGGGGAACCTGTTGTTGAATTTCCTCACACAAATCATTATTCAAATAACATAAAACGAAATGGCATCATGTGTATATTTGATAAATAAAAATACATATTTGTTCATTTATTCTAATTTAGTTTTATAAAAGTTACAAATGTGTCAAATCATTTTGCCCCACCCTGTATTATTCCTTGGGCTAGATTTGTGTGTAGTCGTGTAGATTCTCTTTGGTCATAGTCTATCCCTTGCAACAACTAAAGAATGATAAGTATCACAATCAGTACTGTGATAACTTCGAGTTAATGATGTTTGTTTCAAATGTTGTCTCTGTGTGATGATGAACTCTAGCTGAAACCGATGTAATACATCGGTCGTTTCTGGTGCAATGCTTCAGCATCCTTTGCCCATTGTCATTCGTGTGTCCGATGTTGTATTTTCCAAGGCACACTGGCCATGAACTCGAGTCCTTGCCCACCGAGCACATACATATAGTCAGATTTTGCTAATGCTTTGATCACAGAGTCTGACCTCTCATATAATGAATCCTTCACATCATCAGATGAAGTGAGTGACGGTGCATATGCAGTGATAATGGTAGTAAAACCACAAGTGGTTACCAAGCATCGGGATAATAATCTTGCATTTCCGCCGTCTGGAATTTCAATCATTGCTAGTAGCGAATTCTTCACTGCAAAGCCCACTCCATGTTGTCTGCTTACTTCCTGCCCTCTACATTACCTTATGGACCCTTCCTCAACGAGGCGAATCTCCTGCACGCCAACAATATCAATGTTAAGACGATTGAATTCGGCATCAATCACGGCCGTTTTTCTCGCATCGTCAGTATTCGTCACGTCAATCGAAAATACTGGACACATGGTTCTTACGTAGCTTGAGATTTCTATGTTTTCTTTTTAGTAGTACCTGGTGCATTGGTTTTACAGTCTGCAATTCAGAGTTTTTCCAAGGCCTAAGAACCCATTGAAGCAGGCAGGCTGTGGCGGAACAGCACCCAATTGTCCGGGGGCTGCCCAGCTTGAGGTGGACGGTAGCTGATCAGTGACACATGTAGGTGTCTCCACCATCAGAGGCAACCCGTGGCGCCCCATGTCTACCCCAACGGACAAGGACTTATAACCTTTACTGCTACCTCTCGATTTGAATCCGAGATCGTTTAAGAGCATGGATGGAGTTATACTTCTTCATAGCACATAGCCTGGGCTGAAATATAGAGACCAAGTGTTGCCCATGCAACATGATCCCTCTTTCGGCCTGCCTAGTTCACTCCAGAGGAAAGGTGAAACCAATATATCTGGAACACGACAAGCTGCAGAAGATGCCGGATCAGCAAATCAATGCTCTAACTGTCTGCCTGTCGGCGCTTCGATCCTAGAGCACCTGCCAAACAAGGCATAGAGCCTGGTCTGCCCTGCGATGATATTTTGTCTTTAGGTTGCATTTCCCCGCACCAGAATAAGACTTGTCCCCCCCCCCCACCCTCTTCCCCAGTTGCGCTCCTCAGCCCGAAGTCGTTGGCATAATGTGGGGTGCCGGGTTTGGTAAGCGCCGCCCAACATTCGGCGCTAACAGACAGCAGGTAATACCTTCTACTGGCATACGGTTGCTCAGTCATATCTGTCTAAGATCTGACAGGTGTTATAAATATCTACTTCTGTATTATAAGATTACAATACCTAAAAAAATCCATACCTGCTCGAGCGAGGTTCCCACATTTCTAAATGACTTCAACTGAACATGTTTATAATTTTAAAAAAATAAAATAAAATTCCCAGTAGAGACCAAAACGGCAATGTCCATTGCAGTGTGAAATTTTCAGATTTGCTATTTACAGAAATGAACGGGGTAACATCGCATGTGGGCAGGAAATAGAAAGAAAACGTAACACCACTTCCCGTTCTGGCACCTACATTTTCTCAATCGTTCCCTTTACATCAGACGTACACAAATATTTTAAAACCATTTCCTTGGCTGCCTCACCCTTTAGATGCCGGCTATTACTCTTATTTCCTACATTTGAACAATTTCCATACTGCTGCTGATATAGTTTATTTTCTCCATCAAGTAAATATCGCAGGTCGCCACGTTTTGTGAAAGCAACATTGTCTTGCTTGCCTCACTTATGTCTTGTTCTTTTTATGTTGTTACCGCCCCATTTGTTTATTTTTAAGCCCATCGGCTTCGTGTAGACACTTTAGTGTTGTCACCGACAAAGATAAATGTTTTATTGAAACGTTGAGTCTCTTCGATGATTAGATCATCATCATCATCATCATAATCATCAACATCATCATCACCATTACCAAGTGCGCTGGCAACTGGCGTAAGAGCTCGTGTCTCACCACAAATCTCGGTACTTGTTGTCCTGGTTGAAATCCACTGATGATATTCCTCCATGACACCGTCTCAATCCATCCAGAATTATTTTTCTGCGTCTGCCTATGCCTTTTTTCTAACTGATATTTCTAGTCACCATAATATATTCCAATGTCTAGATTCTCAATTCAAAGCCATGGAATACGGTCTGTCTTTTTTTAAAGCTGTATATAATGTTTTATTAATTTACCCTCTTCGAGAAATCGCTGTTAGTTACTCTGGCAGTCTAAGGGATTCGCAACATTCGTCTCAGGAACCACATCTCCTTTGCTTCCAAGCTCTTTCCAATTTGTTGATCCGCGTTCATCAGACGAATGCCAGGGCCGACATATACATATTTCCCCAACAGTCACATTATACGCAATAGTTGTGAAGAGACCGTAATGACAGTGCAGTTATTTTAATTGACACACTGATCTCCACATATATCTATTAAATTAGTTTATATTTTTAAAATAGAGCATCATGCAGCGAAATCACGTTCATTTAAGTAATCTGTTGGTTGTGATTGTAAAACCAAGACCAGACACAGTAATCTGATCCAAGCATTCTTCCATGACCCATACTGTTGAATTCACCAGCATCATCCATATTCAAAAGGGAAAAGCTTGGAGTCAGCAGAGATGCGGTGTCTGGGACGAATGTTATAATTAGATACGAACGAATGATATAACCATATGCGAGCGAATGGTATAACTATATTTGCGAGCGAATGTCATACCTATATATCAGCGAATGTTATAACTATATATGAGTGAACGTTATAACTATATACGTGCGAATGTTATAACTATATGCGAGCGAATGGTATAACTATATATGAGCGAATGTTATAACTATATACGAGCGAATGTTATAATTACATGCGAGCGAACGTTATAATTATACACGAGCGAACTTTATAACTATATACGAGCGAATGTTATAACTATATGTGAGTGATCTTTATAACTATATACGAGCGAATGTTATAACTATAATCGAGCGAACGTTATAACTATATACGGACGAATGTTATAACTATGTACGGATGAATGTTATAACTATATGGAAGCGAACGTTATACATATACACGAGCGAATGTTATAACTTTATACAAATGCAATCAATATATACCTAATATGTCTGATGACCTGAAAAGGCGCTCTTTAGCTTTACAAACAGAAATGCCCGTGTTACTACCTAAACGCTTGGCGTGGTTGCAATGGAGAAAGAATGTTTATGAGCTCCTCCCAAACATGTTCATAAGATTTTCATGGCAACGTTCTGCAACTTCCTGTCGGTTTCACAAATATATGCCATGTTTAATCATCTGCAGATATTGGTCTAAACTTGAATGCGGGATTCGCAATGCGAAATGTTGTCTGTATAGCGGTCGTGTGGGCCTGCTGTTTACCATTCCCGCGAATGGGTGTACAGCCTGCCAAACCTGCACTCGTCACCTCCTAATTGTTTTTGACCATATCCTTGAAGCGTAGGCATCCGATCCGCTAAACCCCGAATCAGGTAATATCCTCGAATTTCTTAGTGTTTAAAGGAATCACCACTTACTGGATCGATCCGAACAATTTATCTTTTGATATGGAGACGGACACCAAAACTTCAAGCCACACTATTTTACAGTATTGCTTGCCCAGTGCATTGTCTCCATAATTATTGACTCCCCTTCCCCACCTCAGTTGTTGCCTCCCTAATTTATTGCATTCCCTACTATATTGCCTCCCTAGTTATTGCCTTTCCCGTGTATTTCCTCCTCTGTATTTTACTTCCCTAGTGTATTGCCTCCCGAGTATACTGCGTTCCCAGTGTATTGCCTCCAGAGTGTATTGCATCCCCAATTTACTGAATCTCCAGTGTATTGATTCCCTAGGGTTTTGCCTCTCCGGCATAATGCCTCCCCAGTGCATAGGTAGTCTTTCGACTTTCAGTTGGCTTACAGATTTATTCCAAATACCTAATGCTTTGGAATTAAGTCTGGGTGCACAAGGTTATTAGTCTTCCAATGTAAGAAATTGTGAGGAGGAAGTAAACTAGCCACCACATTTCATAATAAATTTACCAGTATACAGTCAGTCAGATCTTCACACCCCTAAACCAGAGTATTTACAAGCGTAAGGATGGGATTCCAATAGAGGTTATCAGGAGTGGGCAAGACACACTCACTATACAGATCCACCAGCTAATAGAGCTATGCTGGCGTGAAGGACAAGTCCCACAGGATTTCAAAGATTCAAGCATCATAACACTGTACAAGAACAAGGGCGATCGGAGCGACTGCAACAACTATAGGGGTATCTCACTTCTGTGTATTGTTGGAAAAGTATTTGCCAGAATTGTTCTGCGCAGACTTCAAGTCCTAGGAGATCAAGTCTACCCCGAATCACAGTGTGG
This sequence comes from Cepaea nemoralis, assembly GCA_014155875.1. Classification (NCBI taxonomy): domain Eukaryota; kingdom Metazoa; phylum Mollusca; class Gastropoda; order Stylommatophora; family Helicidae; genus Cepaea; species Cepaea nemoralis. Next base: position 916,530 of record JACEFZ010003753.1, on the reverse strand, counting down.
CTTTCGACAGAACCGGTCTACCACTGATATGATATTCTCATTGCGACAAATGCAAGAAAAATGCCGTGAACAGAATCAACCACTGTTTATTGCCTTCATCGACCTCACAAAGGCATTTGATTTGGTCAGTCGTGAGGGTCTGTTCAAGGCACTAAAGAAGATTGGCTGCCCACCAACTCTTCTGTCCATTGTGGAATCGTTCCACACAGGCATGAAGGGTATAATCAAGTTTGATGGTGCAACTTCTGAAGAATTTGAAATCAAGAGTGGAGTTAAGCAAGGTTGTGTACTAGCTCCCACCCTCTTTGGAATATACTTTTCACTTCTACTGAAATATGCATTTCATGATCAGGATGGTGGTATATACATTCACTCACGCTCAGATGGCGGCCTCTACAATGCTCAGAGATTGAAGGCTAAGACCAAAATTAGGAGGGTACTGATCAGAGAGTTGCTTTTTGCAGATGATGCTGCAGTTACGACCCACTCTGAGGAAGAATTGCAATGTCTACTATCTGCATTCTCCAATGCTTGTTCTGAATTTGGTTTAACAATTAGCAAAAAGAAGACACAGATTATGTCACAAGGTGCACATGGGGTACCATCAATCTTTATTGACGACGCTGAACTAGAGATAGTAGACCATTTTACATATCTAGGATCAGTGGTGAATAGCAAATTATCCCTAGATCAGGAAATCAACATCCGGATTGGTAAGGCAGCAACAACAATGAACAGGTTAAGAAAAAGAGTCTGGGAGAACAGGAAGCTTACTGCCAAAACAAAAGTCCTTGTCTATCAAGCCTGTGTCCTTAGTACTCTTCTCTATGGCAGTGAAACCTGGACAACTTACTCACACCAAGAGAACAACTTAAACAGCTTTCATATGCGGTGTCTGCGAAGAATTCTTGGTATTAAGTGGCAAGACAAAATCACAAATACTGAAGTATTGGAAAGATCAGGTTGTGTGACAGTTTATTCCATGCTCAGTCTTCGTAGACTTAGATGGATAGGACATCTTAGGAGGATGGATGATGGTAGAATACCAAAGGATATCTTTTTTGGTGAATTACAGATGGGTAAGAGATCTCAGGGTCGGCCTCTACTACGATACAAAGATGTGTGTAAGCGGGACATGATTGATACAGGCATTGATAATGCACATTGGGAGCAAGTCGCCGCTGAACGTGTTGCATGGAGGGCAAATATCAGAAATGGAATAAAGTCAAAGGAGAAAATTATTGCAGAAAAGTCACACATCAAGCGTTTGAGACGTAAGATGGTACATGATGGTGGAAATAACCACGTGTTCACATGCACCCACTGTGAACGGACATTTACAGCGCAAATTGGCCTTATCAGTCACACTCGCTACCGCCATAGTTAAAAGTTATTATGCCTTTTTAAAGCACAAACTATCGTCTGTCAAGACGGCAAGGTGCCAATGGGATTACCTGAAGAATTTATATAGAATACCATTGATTGATACAGTCTGCAGCAATGATTATGCCTGTTATATCATGTGTGTTATTGTTACAACTAACGAGGCATCAATACAATAGTCAGTGCATTTGTGTCTGTGCGTGTTTGTTGTGTATGATCGATAACATACTAATAATTATTTAATTGTGATTATTTTGAGTTCAAGATTGTTGTAGGCCTCTGTCGCTGATTAAAGTCAAAGCCTACCATTATTGTATTGATTGAGATAGTGCTCTTGTTTCCGTGGCAGTGGTACGAATTCCACCCCCAAGTAGCAGACGGCTTCTTCTTATTTTCTTCTTCTTCTTCTTCTTTTCAAGCATTACGACTCTGAGGTCGATCTTAGCAGTACAGCTTTAGGGTCAATCCATGCGATCCAGACTGAGCTCGATCTAAGCAGTACGACTCTGGGGTTGATCCAAGCAGTACGACTCTAGGTCGATCCAAGCAGTACGACTCTGGGATCGATCCAAGCAGTACGACTCTGGGGTCGATCCAAGCAGTACGACTCTGGGGTCGATCCAAGCAGCACAACTCTGGGGTCGATCCAACAGTACGACCCTGAGGTCGATCCAAGCAGTACGACTCTAGGTCCATCCAAACAATTCGACTCTAGGATCGATCTAAGAAATTCGACTCTAGACTCGATCCAAGCAGTATGACTCTTGGGTCTATTCAAGGTGTACGACCCTGGGCTTGATCACAGCAGTACGACCTTGGGCTTGATCAAAGAAGTACAACTCTGGGCTTGATCCAAGCTGTACGACTCTAGAGTGGATCCAGGCAGTACGACTCTAGAGTGGATCTAAACAGTACGACTCTGAGGGTTGATTCAAGCAGTACGACTCTGGGTCGATCCAAGCAGTATGAATCTAGGGTCGATACAATCTGATAAAATAAATACCGAATCATTTTATGAATGTCTTGGTGTTGTCTGGAAAAGAAAAACTTGGAGGAAAGGAATTGGTCATCCAACCCCTCATTTTGTTGTGTCTAGAATATATTAGCACTGCACACTTCAAAGGTGATATCTATTATTATGTATTATATGACATTGGCCACATCTCCCATCGTGTGCTAATGTGTGTATACAGTTACGAGGCTAGCACATACCCACTACTAGGCGTATGGGCAACTGCCTTTTACATCCAGCTACTAGTTCTGTTTCTTAGGTGTCGCATAAGTATAGATTTTGGTGATCATATTTATATCGTGGAGACCTGGTTCGTTCACAGCACGAACTGTATGAAGTTTAATAGATTAGAAAACTATAGTTTACTGTCCCCTGATCATGGGGTGTGGATGGGACATTTAGAATTCTCTGATAATGTCGAAAACCTAGGAGGTCCAGTGTGCACGTTAAAAAATCCCTTAGTAGTTGGAATACTACAATGCCACATAATCTTACGTAACTGCATACTACCATCATTTCATATCTGTCGGATGTTTTGGGAAAATCTCAAAGAGATAGAAGACAACAAGAGTTTCTCTTTCCCAATGTGATCCTGGCCCTTTTTAATTTTACTAGCCTTTCCTGGCTCAATTGCTTGAGTCCACAAATAGAGTCCAGGAGAGCCAAGTAAGTCCTCAAGGTGAACAAAGGAAAGATTTCCGCGAACAATAATAATATTCTTGTGGAGGTGCCTTGCCCCTCCGCTCTCAGCTAAATAATTAATATCTAGGGTATATTAATTAATAACAACAATAACGTAAACATTCACGGAATTCTTGTAACATTCACGAGTGGAAATGAAATCGCTTGTATGATTAATAAAGACAACAAACTGGGGTATTGGTCATTCTGTTACAAAAAAATAATAATCCATTCCAAAGGCATGATATATAAAATACATTAATGCCCCAAACATTCACTTTAATAAAAAAAACAAAAAAAAAAACAAAAACAACCTAAACCTCAATTCCCCAGTTGGTTAAATGATATATCTCTCAGTTGAGTTACATTACGTATAAATACTTGTCGTTAACTCAAGTCTATCCACTCCAGAGTCAATGGAACCCATTTGTAAAAAAGGTTTTTTGTTTTTTGCATATCCTTTACAGGTCATCGCTGTCAACACCAGCATCTTTCAGCTGTATGTTGATTTCTTGGCAAGATTACCCTCAGTAGTTTGCCATTAAAAAAGGTTTAGAGAAAGTAAATATATTGAGTTCTCAGAGTGAGTGTTGATCTGGTCCAGGTAGTATAATTAGTCTCTCATATCACAGGTCTAAGTAAAGAAAGGTCCCCTGTTTTATTTATGGTGATACAAGTTTACCTGTCCTAAACGCTAGCTGGTACTTTCTTTCAGAAGAGTCTTTTTCATCTCTCCAGCCAGGTGTCCCTATCAAGAGTCATATCTGGATATGGATGGATCTAACCACTACCTGAAATTCCAGTATCAAAACATATATCTACTGATATCATCAACACATCTATATGATCATTAGAAATGGAAGAAGGTAAAATCCCCAAAGAAAAAAAAAATAAACAAAGGGAATTTTGACCTCAGGGAAAATTAAACTAGGGGGGAAGAGGGTCTTATGGTCCCACAACAGTTATCAACCTCATTGCTGGTTCCCCATCATCTAGTCCTCCACTACAGGGCGCTCAAGGTTTAAACTCCATGATAAGCAGTGTCATCTTCGCCCATGCCTGTCACCCATGGGCTCCAGATTGAGTAATACCTTGATCGACTCGGAATTTGATAACAATGTTCACCATTTCCCTGTGTACACAATTATTTTCCCTATTTATCCTTCCATTTAAGAGAAAAGGCCTCACACATTAAGTGACTTAATGCCTCCGCTAAATGCAATGAGTATTTACTTATAAACAATATAAGTACATTATGGCATCATCACCTGTATGACATTCAGGTGGGTTCATCCCAATCAAATGCTTTGAAGAGGAGCATCCTCCCTCCTCTTCAACATGTAGGTAAATGCCTTACCTTACTTGATCCATAAGATTCATCATCAATCATACATCAAACACAATTCATGAAACAAAACCATATAATTGTAACATGAGTGATATGGAATACAGAGTGGCGTCATGCGTAGAGCACACTAAATTATCAATTAGTGCATGGGTAACCACTATCATCTTCTCCCTCTGATAAAATTGGCAGTATGCATCAAATTACCCTACTATCAGGTGATTGATTGATTGATCATACTCATCCTCGGGTATGCCACTTCTCCTCATCCAATCTACAATAATCACATAAATCATAACCCTACTTTGCATGAATGATGAATAGGCATAAAAAAGGGACTCACAATCAATAAGCTAATACATTCATATATTTAACACCGATGAAGTCACAATTGAATCACCACACGAATGCTTCCATAGAACGCATAGGATTTCATGATAACACATAGGGAACTATTTACATTTAATGTGCCCATGTACTGTTTCTAGGACGAATTACATAATTCCTCCTACTTAGTGAATGCACATTTAAGATAGTTCCTTACTACCGAACTGTGGATTCTAATCTCCTAAATCTTAAGTTAATCACGAACTCCTAAATCACTACTTACTTAGCTTAACTGCTTAAGGAGGAAAATGCACAACCAAGACATAATGCTTATGCTTACATAGAAGCTGCATAACTAGAAAAAGAAAACCCCTCACTATAGGTTAACCTAGTGCACAGATCATCTATGAACTACGGCTTCTGAATGTAGTGCTCAATCTCTCCTGAAATAAGGACTAACCACATTTTTACAGCACACCAACTTACCATTTTCTGGGAAAGGAGCTTAACTAATTTAATATTACAGTGTGCTTACCTTAAACATAGTTGAATATCTTCTTCAAGCATAATGTGGTCAGGTTTAAGGCTCCGGACTAGGCGTTTGCTCTCCTAGTTCGCTGGCTGCTTAATAGGCTGGCACTTCTCTTTCTTCCTCTATTGGAGTTGGCTAACTTCAGATGAATTGTTGAGTAGAGGACACTACGCCGTCACTTCCAGTGGACGTTCGCTTGTTGAGCGATTGCTGAAGTTTTTTTTCCCGTTTTACACACACTGCACTTCTGCCCGTCTTCACTCCATTTTTAAAGACTCTCAGTTGTTGTTTTTCCTGCCCTTCCTCGATTGGGCTCTGACGTCATTCCAGATCGTGACCAATGGCTGAGCTCCATTTCGGCTATATTTAGAACATTGTCGTCCCCTTTTCGAATCAGCACTATCTTTCAAATTAAGATGATGCAAATTTCATCTTTCTTCTTAAACTATAGGCGCTAATTTCATCATTTTGGTGGTGGTTGTTGGCGCTATTGCTAACTGGAGGGTAGTGCTGGGAAATTCGAACAGCGATGTGGCGGCTTGCATGGTGTATACTACAATATCACTACCTGATATATGTGAATGTCTAGTGTCTCGAAAGCACAAGCTCACCTATTATCATCATCATAATATCAAATCAGAAAATTATGCGCTAAATGTAAAGAAATTATTTAAAATAATAATAATAATAATAATAATAATAATAATAATAATAATAATAATAATAATAATAACCAAAACACGAATATTGATTAATGCGTGGTTTGTGTATACAAGCATTTGGTTCCTCGCCTATGCTAGGAAGTATGTGCACTGTGCCTGAGACTCTATGTGGGTGGTCTATGGTACGATACCAGAGCATTTATGGAGATATCAATGTGCAACAAAATAGTTTCTTGACCAAACATCACACCAAAATAAAATTCAAACCAAGCGTTTGTCTGTCTGTCTGTCTGTCTGTCTGTCTGTCTGTCTGTCTGTCTGTCTGTCTGTCTGTCTGCCTTTGTTTGTCTATGTGCCTCTCGATCACTCACTGTCTCTGTCTTTGTCTCTCTTCTGTTTCTCTCTCTCTCTCTCTCTCTCTCTCTCTCTCTCTCTCTCTCTCTCTCTCTCTTTAACACTTTTTGTCGCTCTGTCTATATATATATATATATATATATATATATATATATATATATATATATATATATATATATATATATATATATATATATATATATATATATATATATATATATATATATATAGACGCGCACACTGCTATGTTTACTTGTTCTATTTTTCCTTAAAAACTATTTTCATCTGTGTTGTTTGTTAATCATGTTTTGCTATATGTATGCTATTATTTCTAACCTTCTCAACATTCAATATTTCAAATAATTACAGCTACACCGTCTGAAATTGTATGTATCGTGTTTCAAACATTATTGCCTGTTTCTCAGTTTCTGTTCTACCTTGTTTCAGTGCGGTATTTTCTTTGATATCAAGTTTACGTGCACATTTGTTCATCAGCAGACATATTCATCCTATATACGAGGAGTCGGCATTCTTGTAGTATTGTTCGGAGCAGCACAGACATTCAGATTAGAACATTTAATAGTCGTTGTTTCAAACGGCATAATTAAAATTATAACCTTTTCTTCTCAACATTAATACAATTAAGAGAAACTCCACTGATAAAACGATATTTCAACCAACAATTACAATTAGCAATAAAGAACTTGAAAACTGCACATGCTTTCGTTACTTTCTCTTAGCAATCAGGGCCGAAGCAACGGAGTGCGTGCCTTGTACTCTATACCTATGACAACAACTAGCGGGGAGAAAATGGGGCGGAAGAGAAGAGGTAGAGGAGAAAGGGGAAGGAAAAGGATGAAGAGGGCTGGAGCCAGAAGGGATAGGAGGAAAACGGATCGTTTGGGACTAAAAAATATATGGGTTGGGTATTGTAATTGCCATAGTGCAAAGCAGCGAGGACCAATTTTGGAGAAACTGGTCTATTATTTTGATGTCCTAATGTTACAAGAACTGAAGACAAACTCTTTTAAGTGCCCTGGCTATACATGTTATATAAACTCAACCGTGCAGGGAAAACATGGGCAGGCTCTTGTGGTCAAGGATGGATTACAGCATTCGATACTGGATATGAGTGGGTGGGGTCAGGAAAAGAAGTGCATGGGATGCAGATTACAATCGGTAGATACAGCTGGAACCTAATATATATATATATATATATATATATATATATATATATATATATATATATATATATATATATATATATATATATATATATATATATATATATATACGTGGGGAATCTTGCGTAAGCAGGGAGAACTGGGACTGGTTGAAAGGTTCAGCAGATACCCCTAGTACCAGGTATAGGGTGTGTTTTTAATGACTGTGCAGTGTTTGAATATGTTGCCGGTCCAAGTTTTGTATTTACCCTCAGTAAAATTCATGCAACATAATAGGTAAATACAAAACTTGGACGGGTAATATTTTCAATCACTGCACAGTCATTAAAAATACACCCCGTATTTGATATGTGGTGACTTTAATGCACGCGTCAAAGAATGGGACAGGTCGGGAGAGAACAGGCAGGATACTGCTCTTGCTGAGGCCCTGCTTGAGTCGGATGTGGTCTGTCTAAATGATGGGACACCAACTAGTCTGGCAATGAGACCGGGGGACCCTGACACGGCCTTCGATAGGGCACTTATATCACAAGAGGCGGCATCAGACATACCATGGAGTGTCCTTGGGGACCAAGGAAGCGACCACCTACCCTGCTCTGTTCTGATACCTAAATCCAATACAGTTAGTGCTATAAGAGCCCGCGGGGAATTCAGTTATGATTGTAAACATCTTCGTTATTGGGGCGCCTTCTGTTACAGAGACATTCTAAACCAACAAAAAGACTCTTCACCAAACCACCCCGGTGGACACCAGAGGTGGAAACATCATTGAAGGAAAAGAGGGTGCGTGGCCTTAAGGAATTGGCAAAGGGTGCGGGGCGCAAAAAATTCACTTGCCACATAATTGGTGGAGGAGGAAAAGTAGAAAATAAAATAAAGGTGCAGGAGTTTAAACTCCAGGCAGCAAAGGCAAAAAGGATGAAGTGGGAACAATTTATAAATGAAGTCGGCGGGAATGTGACATTGGATAAATTCTGGAAGCTGCACCGGCAGACGAACAGACAGGCGATGCCTGGTACACATGGTACCGTTTATGGTGATAACAACCCACCTATGACAACTGACCAGGACAAAGGAAGAGAAAGATGGCTCTTTGTTTCAAACTAAGCATAAATACGGCAGTAATACCACAGGATTGGTTGCGCAACAACCTTGACCCACTTCCAAAGCCAGGCAAGGATCACTTCAGACTTAATACCGAATATATACTGCTACAAAACACCTTTGGGAAAAGATGGTAGCCCGCAGGCTCCAGCGACATTTGGAAAGTCGTAATCTGCTTCCCCAAGGGCTCGGGAGTTACCGGCCTGGGAAGGACACCTGGGCTAATGCAGCTACTTTTGTATTTGATGTCTATGAGGGCTTCCAGGATAAACAAGAGATAACGGCTGTAGCTCTTGACCTGGAGGACCTGGTATAACAGATTTGGGTATGATCGATTGATATACACTCTGTTGGACATGGAGGTTTGCCTTGTCAGATGGGTTGCGGTAGTCGTGTCAAAAACACGACTCAGACAACAAACAACAATTTAACTGTTGACAATATACGACATGTTGGTTTTCTGTGCATGATCATAAATTATTTACAAAAACTGGAAGGCACATCTCTAATTTAAAAAAAAAAATAAAAGAGAATGAAACGTAACAACTCTGTCACACAGCCATGCAAGAACATCATGAGTCACACAAATTTCCACTTAAGCTACTCTAGCGTGCTTACATACACATTAGCACACTTTAGCGCATATATTTTAGTATCAACACACGTGTATATATCTAACGTTGTCATTTTCGAAATAGTAAAATATTTTATAGCCCACTACGTTAATGTCAGGTGTTTGGTTATATCACTCCACAGTTTAGTGGAAAGATAAGGTAATACTTATACAGCTCTGGAGAGAATTGCTCTAATTACAGAATGATGTAATCAGGGAACTACAGAATGATGTGATCAGGGAACTACAGAATGATGTGATCAGGGAACTACACAATGATGTGATCAGGTAACTACCCAATGAAATAATCAGAGAACTACAGAATGATGTGATTAGACATACATTTAAGAATAATAAGGAATATATTTTGGGAGCAAGAGTCTGCCATCAGTATAAAGGAGAACTTGATGACTTCAAACAATCAAACGATAAGTTAGACAATGATGTCTGGTATAACCTGATCTTTTCAATAGTTTCGGCGATATTATTCTTAGAAATGTCGAGCAACTACAAGAAGGCCAAATTATAACTATTCCTAGACATGATGATGACACAATCGTAATAGAATTGTCTGAAAGTAATCCGTAAAACATTCTAAACAAGATAATGGAGTAGAGTGAGACAAACAGTCTTAATAGAATTGCTTGAAAGTAATCTGTAAAACATTCTAAATAAGGATGGAGGATTATGAGATTAACTTATTACCTTAAACGTTAACACAAGTGATGACATGTAGTTGCCAATAAAGCACACATTTCATTGTGTGTTAAGTATAGTAAAGACACAGACAGCCTGTGTCTTAGTACTCTTCTTTATGGCAGTGAAATCAAGTCAGTTTACACACACCAAGAGAAACATTTAAACAGCTTTCATTTGCGGTGTCCGTGAAGAATAATTTGTCTTAAGTGGCAAGTTAAAGTCACAAATACCGACGTATTGGAAAGATGTGGTTGTATGACGGTTTGTTTCATGTTCAGTCTTCGTAGATTTAGATGTATTAATTTAGATACATTATGACATATTAGGTCAAACTCAGGCCCGCGGGCCACATCAGGCCCGGTGTACAATCATATCAGGTTCGAGAGGTCTTAAACGACGTACAAATATATTCTGCGCGAGACAGAAGGTTAGGTAAACATATTTTTTAATGGCCACGATATAAAGTGCAAATCAAATTCCCTAATTAGCAGCCTTGCCGAATGACAGGCTACCCGAGAATGTTCTCGCTTCGATTCGAATAAGCGAAAATAAAAGTTGTGTAGTGAGTGGATGTTCGTCGTTATAGTGACCTAGCAACGTTCAGTTGCACGTTTTGGATTGGCGCATAAGAAATGAAAGTAGTGTAATGCCCGGATATTACATCATTTTTTCCCACTACGGCTAACCTGATATCAATCAAGCGTCTGTCGGTAGATGCACAATCCTTTTGAAATCAAAGCTAGCCTTTAAAATGACCAAGAGAAAAGTTTATTCTGAAAACAGAGCCTTTAAAAGCCGCTGGGAGGCTGAATATATGTTCACTGATATTGGCGGTAAACCTCTGTGTCTAATTTGTGGAGATAATGTGGATGTGATCAAAGACTATAATCTGAGACGGCACTGTGAAACTAAACATCAAGAAAAGTTAAACAACCTGAATGGAGAGCAGAAACTACAGAAGGTAGAAGAATTGAAGAGGCATCTAACATCACAGAAGATGTTTTTACCAAAGCAAAATCACAAACTGAAGCTGTTGTGAAAGTAAATTTTATTGTGGCGGGGGAGATCGCAAAATAGGCTGACCATTTACAGAATGGAGTTTCTGAAGGACTGCATAACGAAAGTGTGTGACGTCTTATGTTCAGAAATAAAATCAGATGTTTGCAAAATTAAGCCTTAGCAGAAATATTGTTGTTGATAGGGTTTGTGAGATGGCCATTGATGTGAAAACACAGCTGATCGTAAAAGGCAAAGACTTTGTTGCATTCTCCCTTGCTGATGAAAGTAATGACACGACTGACACTGCACAGCTCGCCATCGTCGTTCGTGGAGTGGACTCCAGTTTTAATATTACGAAGAAATATTGGACATGAAATCCATGCATGGGACAACGACAGGAAAAGACATTTTTGACAACGTATGTCAAAGTTTAACCAACATGAACCTGCCTTGGGACAAACTCGTTGGACTGACAACAGATGGAGCACCGGCGATGTGTGGCGAAGAAAGTGAACTAGTTGGAAGGATGCTGTTAAAGATGCAGGAGAACTGTACTGGTGAATTGATAGCATATCACTGCATCACACACCAAGGATCGATGTGTGATAATGTCCCCAACATGGAAGATGTAATGAGCACTGTAACAGAAACCGTCAGCTTTATCAGGGCCAAAGGTTTAAATCACCGCCAATTTCAGTCTTTTTGCAGGAAATAGAGTCGGCGTTCGGCAACATGCCTTATCACACAGAGGTGCGGTGGCTAAGTCGTGAAAAAGTTCTTAGTAGATTTTTCCAGCTGATCGAGGAAATCAAAGATTCCACAGTTTTTTGGGATAAAAAGTGGAAATGTGAGTTGGCGTTTCTGTCTGATATAACCACTCATCTCAACGACTTGAACCTGCAGCTCCAGAGACTTGATTACTTTATCACTGATATGCATGATGCAATGAAGTCATTCCAAGGGAAGCTGCGCTTATGGCAGACAAATGCACCAATGCAACCTATCTCCCTTTTCTTTTTGCCAAGCAATGTTAAACCAAGTCAATTCTATAGTGTTTCCCAATGCACACTTTGCTGAAAAATGTAGCTTACTTCGCGCCGAGTTCGCAAGAACCATTAGTGACCTTGAAGCGCACGCACGCACGCACGCACACACACACACACACACACACACGCACACACACACACACACACACACACACACACACACACACACACACACACACACACACACACACACACAGAAAAGTATTTTCGAGCTGTTTCGTAATCAGTTTGCGATAGATGTGGAAATTGCACCTGTAAATTTGCAGATGGAGTTAATAGAGCTGCAGTGTAATGGGACACTAAAGGCAAGGTACGACACTGTGGGGCCTGCACGGGTCACTCGTTTCATTTCTGAAGAGATGCTTCGTCTACAAGCGGCTCGAACCTTGAGCATGTTTGGTAGCACATATCTGCGTGAGCAGCAGTTTTCTGTGATGAAGATTAACAAAACATCACACAGGATTCGTTTCAATGATGAACACTTGCAGTCCATCATGAGAATCTCAATGATACAGGACATCAATCCAAACATAAACGAACTTGTTCATCCATCCATCCATCCATCCATCATGTGCCATGCCGATAAGCGTGGGCGTTCATGTTCTGCCATCTCACCCGATCACCAGAGTCGTGGATCAGCTCCGTGTTTCTGTCGCAACCATGCCACAAGGCCAAGCCATTCAGGTACTTTCTTCTAGGTCTTCCCCTTGGTCTGTTCCCCTCGATCTCGCCAGTTGTCACCAAGTTCTCCAAATCGAACTTGTAGCCAAGGAAATATACCAAACATCGGGCTCTGACAAATTGACATAAGCGTGAAAATGTGAATACTAATGATTTTTTATATTATGAAAATAAATTTATTTTCTGTTTTAATTTATATTAATGTTTAAAAAAGGTTTCGTTTTCGGCTTATTGAATGTTTATCATGTTCGGCCCGCAACCTTACGTGTGTTTTGAGTTTTGGCACGCTGAGGGATTGAGTTTGACACCCCTGCATTAGGAGGATGAACGATGGTAGAATACCAAAGCACATCTTTTTTGGTGAATTACAGATGGAAATAATAAAAAAAAGATCTCTGGGTCGGCCTCTACTATGGTATAAAGATGTGCGGTTGATATAGGCATTGATATTGCTCCTTTGGAGCAAGTTGCCGCTGTTCGCGTTGCATGGAGGCCAACAATCAGACATGGAATAAAGACGAATGAGTACATGATTACAGATGGGTCACATAAGGAACACGTGAGAAGTCAGATAGTGCATGATGGTGCAAATGATCATGAGTACACATGCATCCATTGTGGACGCACATTTGCCGCGCCAATTAGTCTGGCCAGTCACATTCGTTACCGCCAGAATTTTCATAATTTTCGAGAATAGTATTCATGTTTTAAGCGCTGCGTAACAAACTAGTCTTTAAGGACGGCAAGATGCTATAGTAAAGACATACAATTAAACAATTATGTGGGTTTTAATATGAGGGAATAATAGTGCCATTTGATAGATGTAACACAGAGATTACCACACAAAAAACATAAAACAAAAAAAAAAACAAAAAAAATTACAATGTCCAAAGATTATGTTACAGAATGGAGCAATTGAGGAAAAGAGAAATATCTCAATTACAAAACCAGCCTTTTGAGAAATTTCGTGCGACCTGTTCTTATGGATGACTGCGAATGTTTGACAACGAATACTTAAATTGTGATGACACTGGAATTGTGGGTGTTAAGATGAATTTAGAGAATATAGGAGACAGAAAGGTTAGCTAATGTTGAGGTATTGAAAGCTGCAGGTCTTAACAGAACACTTATCGAAATCACAAGCACAAGACAAATGCAATTTTTGGAGAATATCATATCAAGAAGTGAAATAGAGAAATTAGTCTATGTGAGAAAATATATGGCAGAAGATGAAAAGTTAGAGAGAGAACGATGTTTATGGACAATCTAAACAGCTGAGGAAAACAATAATAATAAAATATGTAACATGAAATTCGATAACAGATCATCTGACAAAGAGTATTGGGCTGTCATGATCGCCGATATCTGCTCCAGACCAGGCACACGAATAAGAAGACGAATGATTAGACCAATACAATACTAGTCTGCCTACTGACTGACCTATTGATGATGATGATGATGATGATGATGATGATGATGATGATGATGATGATGATGATGATGATGATGATGATGATGATGATGATGACGATGATGATGACCATACACGATAAATACCAAGGCAGATACCCTGTGAATGTACCGTAAAGAAATTGTCTTGGAATACCGATGTATACTGAGGAAAGTACTATTATTGGGGGTGATTGATTTACTGTCTCAAATTATAGCTTTAGCATGTCGGAGAAGCAGACTGCTCTTGCCTGGAATGTGATCATTCGGCAATTTCATTCTACAGACGAAGTAGATCTTGTTACTAGTTCGTTGATTACGGAAGAGCCAGATAGCCTGTATCTATTACACGCATGGTATTTAGTCGCACCAGAGAGAGAGAGAGAGAGTACCCTGGGAGAGCCTGGTATTAATTTTGTTTGCATATATCAATATCAATGTCTTAGTGGACGGAAGCAGAATGATATCCTGCAGAAAGAAGCAGGAATGGTTAAGTAAATTACGGATATAACCGCTTAAGAATGAGGCAGAACATCATTAGCACTAACAGATCCTTTGCAGATCGTCGCTGTCATTACGGCCGGCCGAACAGATTCTCGACCTTTACCAATTCCCTGCCTCATGCATTTTCGTGCCCATTGTGTCAATGACTTGTGTCCATGTGTCCATCTTCGTGCTAATCGACACCTGCTATTCTCCTGAGAACCATGTCCCCCATCACTGCTGCTCTATCCAAGCCACTGTGAAGTTACTAAAGCCAACTATTTCAGTTTCCGATACCTAATGCTGTGTATGAGCCACCTTTCTTAAATATTTAGCTCTTGTTGGATGTCAATATTTTTCTCATTTTTGTTTCACGCTATTTTAAGAATGTTAATGTAAGTTTGAAGTTCAATAGCCCCGATTTTCTTCTTTAGTGGTTGTGAAATGTCCAGCGATGCGACTCACATTGGCATTTTGCCACAGGAAAGATGCACGATCTCCAAAACGTTACTAATTATGGGTTTTCGCTGAAACACTTGCATTAAACGTTGCTGAAAGGTTAAATTGTTCCCTGTAAGTTCAAGGGTTATCTGGTTGGCTTCCAACATACGACTGGAAATTTGTACAAGAACCATTCGCTTGTAATGATGTCACACGTCGTTTAAACTCTTGGAAAGTGAGATCGGATGCTTAGTTTTTCTCAATAACAGCAAAGATAGAAGATTGTCTGTGCCACTTGAACATGTTTTTAAAAAATTATATGACATTTATAAATCACAAGGGGTATGCCGAATTTGGACGCAATGATTTCTGAGTTAGAGAGATGCACATTTAGTCTTGACGTACTCCACTTGAAGAGAGCAGTAGCTAGAACAATGACTCCCCGTCCCGGTTATCTTGTGTTAGAATCGATAGTGTGACGCATATTCAAATTGACCTGGACTGCCATGTCGATCCAGCCAAAATAAGTTCCAGAAATATCCTGGGAAGTAAAGGCGAATTTCGATTGGTCTATGCAGTGTTATGTATGACGAATGACGTTGCTGTACATTGTGCATTCTCATGCGGATGCAGACCTCCGACGCAACAGCCATCCAAAGTATTTCTGCTCACTGTTACCCGAGCAGTTGGGTATATGTCCTCCCTTGGCCTCGAAGCCGATGTTAGCGTACGTGACCAGGCTTCACTCCCAATTCCTGTAGAGAGGCTAGAGTCAGACAGCGTTAGCATCCGCTAGCCGAGTCTGTAATGCATACATTATATTAGCCATGTCTATGCTTCCATTCTTCTTCCCTTTTGCATTGTTGCATTATTTATCGGCTGGTCTGCTTGTACTGCTGCATGCCCCGATGCGTACATTACTGTGAGTTATATGAAGCGTGACTTCCGAATGTCGTCTATCCATTAGTAGCCGAGGCTATCGGTTGTGATTTTCTGTTTCATCGCACATGATGGGGTCTAATATGATTATCACGTGTGTGTGTTTGCCCGTTCTGATGCTCATGAAAGTATTCTTGCAGTTGTGATCTGCACAGTTAGGCATGATGTAGTTGTCTTGAAGGCGACGCTATCATCTTTGATTGTTTTCCCTCACCTGTTGTGCTGTGTACGCCCACACTAACCTTGAACCTCGATCCATATGTGTAGATAATGATGTCTCCTGGAAGTGAATGCTGTTCGACCAGTTTTCTTATACGTGAATCTATCGATTCGTGCAAGGAACCACTGCAGTATCTCCCTAATGTAATCACAACCAGTGGAGTGTTTTTGCATTCTAGGTGTATATCAGTCCATTTTTCTCTGTGTTGAAAACCAACAAAGATACCTACCTGCTTCATTATCTCATTAGTCTCGGGCATCCAGGAGCCACCTTTTCTGGAATTCTATTTCTGTCGTTGATAGTAGAATGCATGGGAGTGGGGGAGGGGAGGGGGAGAACAAAAAAAAAAAGGGGGGGGGGGAGCAGGGGATGTTTTCTGTCCTCTGATACTCTAATGTATGACTTAACCTTAGCAACTGTCGTGTTCGCCATCTCCTGTAGATCAAGGATGTGTAGCTTGGCTGAGCACGAGGTATTATTTGTGGAGCAGTGTATATTTCGCATTCTTTAATTTTGCCTAATCTTTTGTCTAATATTTCTTGCTGACTATGGGAAAGCTCAGATCTTAGTGTATGTCTGGTAGAGAAGAAAGCATACACTGTGCAACGTCGGCTTCAGTGCAGCCAAACCTTTCTCGGCTTTGATTTTGACTTAGGCCATAATACTTTTTCTCTCAAATTGTTGAGTCTATGCTTAATGATTTTCTAACTGGCTAGCAAGTATTTTTACAAAGTTGCCGAGAAGAACATTCATTGTAAACCAATGGCAAACTATTGACAGTAAACTGTCTGGATAGCAAACCTGAGGTTGGAGTTGATCGCTTAGTCCTGCAATGGACATGCAGTTTTTAAACTACCCATACAGAATATCCTTTGGAAAATGGCCATCTGGCATGCTGTATGTATAGTCAAGCCACCGCATTCTGTGATGTCAATAGAGCGGTTACGTGGTTGTTTGACCAGTGTATCTGAATAGTTCAGCATTTGGTACTAGGTTTTTCCAATAACTGTCAAATATAGAACACACACATCGCACACAGAGGGTATTAATTGTTTTCTCTGCTTGGTATAGGATACCAGACAGCTAAAAAACTTATCGCTAGAAAATAAAGCTATTTATTCACATCATAACTAACAAACGATTAACGAGAGCCATCAAAGGAAAATACCAGTGTTATTTTCGTTTGTGAAACGAGAAGAAACAAGAAAGAAAGGTAATCATAATTAGCTTTATTTATTGCTGTATGAATGGACTCTGATGAATATTTCCCATTATTATTTCTTGTCAATTCTCCCTGTAGCAAAGGTCCATCAACGCGTATGGTTATTTTTCAGTAAGTCAGTGCCAAAAGTGGAATGTTTAGTTTACCGTGAGCTACCTAAACGAACAAGTTATATTTTTTCTATTTGTAGACTGTCAGCAAAACTTAGTATCTCCGTTAGTTTTGGGGAATATTTGTCAAAACAAAGTTAGTAAACCTCAATACACTTCGAATTGCACAGATGAGGCCATTTCATTTTAATACTAAAAATGAAACTTTTTTTTTCCAAAACAGTGTATTTTATGTTTTTATTTTCTCTACGATTAAAAAGCTGCAAATGCTCTCAAACTTTTCCTTGCACCCTTGAATAATTAGTTGTGAAGTATTCGAACTTTAAAATTTAAAAACAACACTAAATATTATGGACCACTTCTGATGATCTATGGTAACTGGTTACATTAGATATCATCATTATCAGCTTCATCACCATAATCATTAAGTGTCTTACCGGTCGGCGTGGGCGATCATGTTTAACCTCAAATTGCAGTATCCGACGGCATTGATTACTTCATGTGTTCACTCCCTTCCTTGCCATGATATAACACTGTCAAGAATTTTCTCTCCCTCTCTTCCTCTATCTCTTTTTCAAAAATATGTCTGGCTGTCACAGCATGTTCCTGTGTTTGTATTCTCATAATGTGGCCAAAACATTGTCACTGCCTTTTTCTAATGATTGTGATAAGTAGGCTTTGCGACTCAGCTTCCCTCAAAATGTCCAGATTGCTTATTTTGTCTGTCCGATGAATTTTGAGCATTCTTCTATAATAATCACACCCCCAAAGCTTCTAGGCTTCATTAGCAACATTAAAATATCCCTATCTTTACTTTGCATCTCAACTTATTTGTTACACTTAACGTTAATGAACAAACTGGGAAGAATTTGAATGCAATGAAGATTTGGTTCCTAAGTCGAATGTTGTGAGTACACTGGGCTGCCAGAGCAAACCGACAAACATTGTCTTCTATATGCTAATGACAGTAGAACCTTATATACGGCTGCAGGAAAGAGACAAATAGTGTTTTTGGGTCATATAATAAGAAGAATAGCACTGAAAAAAAAAGATCTTGACAATAGGGAAGATTGGTGAGAGAAGAGCTAGGGTCAGACCCAGAGAATTGGTGCTGGGTGGACTGAGACGGTGGCATGGAGGAATATCATCAACAGAGTGCATCCCAAACACCAAGGACTGAGATCTGGGGAAAAGACATAGAAGCGTGCTCCAGCTGGCATGGCACATGATGATTATGATAATACTTATTTGTCGACAGGTGTGTCCTGACAGACACAAAGGTACACACTGTCACAATGAAAGCTTTTTGATTCCAGCAGCAGAGTCGCTTTCTCTCTGAATGAAGATAACTTTATATATCTCGACTGGTCGTTAACATCACCCACTCTAGCATCCTGACACGGCTTGATCACGTAAAACGAATTCATATAATCTTGTATATGCCAACCGGTCATTAACAACACTGTTAGAGTCGTTTAAGTGACTCTAACAGCCTAACAAGGCTTTTCCACGTATAACACAGATGAATATAATTTTGTATATGTTAACTTGTTGTTAACACCACACATTTTAATCGCCTGATACGGCTTGGTCACGTACAACAAATGCATATATCTTTGTATCTGCCAACTGGTCGTTACCATCACACACTCTAACAGCCTGAATATATTGCCAAATATCACGAATTGATCCTGATAGAGTGTGTTTGCTTGCTAAGACAGCGGTCTAGATTCAATCTCCGAACCATGACGTATTACCATTTCTGATTAGTACGAATCTGGAGTCTCCCCAGCCTCATTCAACGGGTTTAAGTTAATTTAAGAATGTCGTGGCAAATACCTGGAATTGATAGTAGGCGATGAATGACATTGGGGGACACACCTCATTATGCCATTGGCTAGAATTATAAAGCCATAGTCAAAAATTGCATGAGTCTATCTTTACCCTTTCCCCTTTCTTATAGAGCGGCTCTGAAGCGAATGGTTTACGGACACAATTCGTAATCCCGCATACCGCGTTTGAAATACAGCTGCGGCGATTTGACAGCAAACCGCTTTGTGTTGCTTTTTATACAATGGCATGTTTGCCAGTATTTAAGAAAGCAATGGCAAACTACTGAGCTACCTGTCAAGAAATCACAAACAGCCAAAACTTCTGGGGTTAACTGCAACGTCCAGTAAAGGATATGCAACTAACTTTTCTTTTCTGATAGAGAGGCAAAGTACATGGACTCCACCAGAAACAAGTAATATGGCGGAAGATGAGAAGAGAGAATGGAACTGGAACTGAGGTTTCACAGCATCCAGCATGGAAATTGAAGGGCTGGAAATAGTCTATACTTGTAACACAAAAACAGAGAGGTAGAAGAGGCTACCTTTGAGTTAAAGAGACAGAGGATTAGAAAGATTTCACGCTTGGGTTGCTTGCTTGCTTACTTGCTTGTGTGCTTGTGTTCGCTGGCTGTGAACTCCAGCGTGAAGTCCTGTATGTCGGATGAAGACATCATGTTGTCCAACATCAGTGTGATGTCATACCGGACTGAGGTTTGCGTGAGTATCCGCTGTCCCATATCTGACTTATTGGTGTGCAGACTGGTGGTTCCTCGCCGTGCAGGCAGATAATCTCCGACTTGGGAAGAATCAGTGATCCTACTACGTTAGCCAGGACCCCAAAGGGACCTGTTGCCCAGGACACACGACTAGGATGTGTTAGTAGGTCTTGGCCAGTATAGAACCTGACCCTAGTGCCATGGAAACACCCCTGCGTCCCACACATGGGTCAACGAGGCATGTTGCTGGAAAGAGGCTAGCCTTGCGTCAAAGAGGCGCATAAAGGTTAAATCTAAACCAGAAAATCATGCGCCCTCCTCATAGATAGACACTAATGTTACAAAAATATGGCATAACAAAATCATTTGCTTTGTTATTATCATATACCTGTTAATTTATTCGAATATTTACCAAATGTTCCGATAATTTTCACGCAATTCCCAGCTACAGTCTTCTTTGAATAAATTTAATGGTAGTATGTTTACTTGTTTAAAAACTGTTCAAGGTCCGTCCTATCCCTAAATGTATTACTACGTTTTCTTTGTAATGATGTCGGTATTTTTTTTAGCCTTTACATTTCACTTCATGTGGAGAGATAAATATAGTCAGCATTTTTTGTCTTTCTAGAAACAAGAAAAGAGGTAATTATTGCTCACTTTCTTTCACTGTTATCTATGAAATTGCCCATAGACCTTTCATTTTCAGCTCTTAGCACTGTGTTATCAGCGAGACATCGGGTATTCATTCGGTTACCTCCAGCAGGAATTTCTCGCGTCTCTATGATTGATATCTTAATGTAGTCACTTCAAAGACCTTAACGATGGATACAGACGCCGTGTATATACATGTGTGTGTGTGTGTGTTGTGTGTGTGTGTGTGTGTGTGTGTGTGTGTGTAGATGTGTAGGTATATGTGTGTGTCTATCTGTCTGGATAGATGGATGGATGTAGGTAGGTAGGTAGGTAGGTAGGTAGATAGGTAGAATTCTAGGTAGGTATATGTGTATACTGTGTGTGTGTGTGTGTCAATATGTGTGTATGATTGTAAACATATGTATATTTTGCATATGTGTATGTGAGTATGTATGTATTGCTATATGTGTTTATTTTATGCCTCTATTTGGACGTGTGCGAGTGTGTTTACATATAGCCATATGAATGAGTGTTTATGCAAGCTATCAAGGTAGTTACCATAATGTAATGCACGCGAACCTGCGCACAGATATTTGTGCATTGCATGAATGCTTCTTTACAACTTCTATATAGAAAGAACACAGACACGATGTTCCGATGTGTTTCATCATTCTGGTGTCTGTAATCTTGAACACTAGGTTCACCAAGTTCACCACCACAAGTTCCCCTTATAGTGTTATCATATTTATCTGCATGCTGTAGCGTCCACCCAATGAACCAATCATTTACACGGCAGGAACAATAAAACAATCTGATGAATGAGATTGTTCCAAGAATAGTAAAGTTGTACGTCTCCCCAGGAGAGACAACTGATAAAACTCGCTGAAGGAAACACCACCATAAGACAGAGCGGGGAAACAATTACACCAGGTCTCAACTAGTGTGGCGACTCTCTCCAGACATGGAAAACCACAACAAGAAAGTATCAAACACGATGACAACCAATCAGAATCCAGGAAGCAGAAATACGCACCCCTATCTTCAAACGCAGAAGTACGAGATACGCTATAAGGGTCCCAGCTATAACCAAATGGGTAAGTTGACGGTTAAACAGAGCCGAAACATCGTTTCTCAAGAATTGGAAGTCAATCTTCCCACTTTCTGTTTTGTGCAGTTATTTAAATATGACAAAGATATTATACTTTCCTCTGGTTCTGGGATAGAGATCGAACGTGTAGCCTTCTTGGGCATAGACAACACTTTGACGACCCTTGTTATGTTAGTCATTGCTATGGACGTTAAACATTCAATTGTCTTGTATGTTGAATGTCGGTGCAACTTATCATATTCGTATATTTACAGGGGATTTCCGTGACGAAGTGGTTGTGTTTTGTTTCTGTTTTGCACTCGCTCGCTTTGAACTCAATCGTAGTCTATGCACACTACGTCCATTAACACTGGACTGAATTTTTCGTGTGGATTAGCTTTTCTTATTATCAGTGTCCTTCACCATCAGCTAAATCCACCCCGACTTCCGAGGTACTCGTAATTTACATCCCCAAGTCATGAACAAGAAGTCAACATTTTAGTCCTAATGTCCGATGAAGGAGTTAAACCCCTTACCTCTGTATCAGCACACAGGATGTTCAAAAACGCACGTTCTTATCCACTCGGCCATGCTCACTTCGCGAAGTGATTAAGCTGCCAGTCTTGCTTTTAATGTTGTGGGTTCGATTCCAGACTCGTCTGATTTCGGTTCATTGGTGCAATGTTCCACGAGACTCCAAAGGGTCGATGTTGAAGCTTCAGAGTTGGTGCTTTGTGCGACGCTTTCATCAATGAAGCCGATCCTCTCACATTTTATTTCTCCAACCGCTCCCCTTTCAACTGTAAAGTTTTAAAAAAAAGTTATCTGTTTATGCTTTACATGACGTTATTACTCAACCCAGGTATATTTTATCTTGACTGTTTGTGATTTCTTGGCCAGTTTACGGTTAGTAGTTTGCCATTGCTTTCTTAACGACCAGCACACACACCATTTTATGACGCAAGACGATCTGTTGCCAAATCTCCCGCAGTTGTGTGTCGAATGCGGTGCGTGGGACTACGAATTGCGTCAGTAAACCGTTCGCCAGAGAGACGGCTTAAGGTTTAAATTTTATATTAATATATTATTGGTACCATTTGTATCAGGACTCTTCGCTGATTGTTGAAGATGAGAATAGAGCACGTAAGGGAATGTCCTGAGTGCTGTGATGTCTGTTCTTGACTCAACTCAACTCATTATATTAATATTTAATACTTGCGTGGGTTATTCTAGTTCAGAACGCGCTTAAATATAATACCCCACATGAAGGCCTCAAATAACATCATTATACGCATCTCAATTACCCCTTCATTTTTTGCCACTCTTTTGTACTCCTACATTCCTTAAATCGTTATTGCCAAAAACGAGTTTCTTTTAGAGAACTGCGCAACTCTATCATCATCATTTTCTTTCTATTCACGTCGCAAGCGATACCAAGGCGCTCATTATGCGTGCAGTAATTGTCTCTGCACTGTATCACGCGGTGAGGTCTCCAGCTATTTTAGAATCGGCAGCACCCCCATACGTTCTACAATCATTGCCCATTTTCTTGATCAATTTTCCTCTTTCTTGTTGCTTTAGAATCTGTAGTGTCTCAGAATGAATGAACGTTCGACATTTCTAATGTTTTTATCGTTCTGTCTCTGCCACTTTTCCAATAGTTCTCTCCATATCTCTCCTGCACCCACTCTCTTTTTTGTTGTCTGTCTGTCTGTCTGTCTGTCTGTGTCTGTCTGTCTGTCTGTCTGTCTGTCTGTCTGTCTGTCTGTCTGTCTCGCTCTATCTCTCTTTCTTTCTCTCTTCCCTATGTTTCTTGATTCGTTTTCAAAATCTATAAGTCTATACCAGAGTTAATGATGTTAAAATAATACGACATTATGGCATAACTGGTATATTGTACTAACATCATGCCCACACAAGGGTAATGTCGTCAACTTTAATCTGGGCGCATGGACTATTCAAGTGACATGTCCGATGCCCATGTCGTGCAGCTGGGTCGACCTCAGCGCTGACAGGTAGGAAAACATCCCGTCCTTACTGGGGACCGAACACCAGGTAATTGTGATGGTCAGCCAGTGGACTAATAACAACACACGCACGCGCGCACACACATACACACACACACACACAAACAAATACGCACACACACATATACACGCAAACACACAGACACACATATTGTGATGTGATGTGTACTTGGGTGATGTGTACAAACAGGTGTAACCCATAGTTAAAACAATATCCCTGATTCTCTGCCGGAATAGATGTACTAACTCAACAGTGTGCTAAAGTGCTCCAGGGTCGACTTTAATGCACACGGATTTACCCCCATCAGAGTCGGTCTCTCTCCGCATAACACAAGCCACCTGCCGAGAGAATCGCACAAAGCCCGAACCCTGCAGCTTCAGCGATGACCCTCCAGGAATCTCTGGAAAAATTGCACTCATGGTCTGAATGACGACGTCCAGGGAAACGAACCCTCGACCTTTAGATCGCCACAGTGTCCCAACAGTGTATATGTAGCAACAGCCATAGAGCAAATGCCAGGGCTACTGATTTTGGCTGGTACTCATCAGTGGATAAGTAAGTAAATAAGTGAGAACGTAAGTAAGTTAATAGGTGAATGCGTAAGACAGAAAGCAAGTAAATAAATAAGTGCAACCCAATAAAGAAAATAACAATTAGCGTGAGCCCCATAAGACCTAACCTTAACCGACGAACAAAGCGGGGAAGATGTTTAGGACTAACTCGAAAAAGAGCAAACAAATGGAAAGAAGGTCAATACTCACAAAACAAAAATACCGATCTCAGTTATAACCAACGCGGAAGAAGCAGGTTGAACGAGGCCGAATTCTTCTCCCCCACCCCCTTACCCCATAAAAACTGAAGCTGAAGAAAGTAATTGCCATACTCTCATGCTGGATACCACAACGGTGAGCACAAAGAGCCATCAGATAACGTCTCTCCAACCAAACCACTAGGAATTTGTAAGTAAGTAAGTAAGTAAGTAAGTAAGTAATTATGTTGTAAGTACGTAAATAAGTACCTAATTAAGTAAGTGTTAGTGTGAGTAAATAAGTAAGTATGAGGGAAGTCAATAAGTAAGTCACAAATGGCTGTAGAAAAATAACTAAATATGATAACAATTTGAAACGCGTTTATTTTTATAATACATTGTCCCTTTATTTCTCAATATAATTTCCACCAACATTGACGCAATTATCACATCGTTTCATCAGTCCTCCCAAACCGGCAGCATAGAATTTCGTGCTCTGTTTTCTAAACCACGTTTTCACGTCACATTCAACTTCGACATCATTCGCGTAATGTCTCTCGCCAAGGTGGGTTTTCAATTGATCAAACAGGTGGAAATCGCTAGGGGCTAAATCGGGGCTGCAAGGTGGATGTTCCAGAACTTCCCACCTTAGTTGGTTAATTTTCTCCTGAGTTAATCGAGCCGCATGTGGTCTGGCATTGTCATGAAGAAGCAACACTCCTCTAGTCAGCAGTCCTGGTCGTTTTCATCGAATTGCATCATGAAGCATCAATACAACTTCACAGTACGATTCAGAATTCACATTTTCGCCTTTCTTCTTGAAATTGATTACAAGCACTCCTTGACAATCCCAGAACACTGTCAGCATAACCTTCCCTTCTGATGGCGTAACCTGGAATTTTTGGACACAAGGAGAGGAAGGATGTTTCCATTGCATTGAAGCACGCTTTGATTCGGACTGGTAGTGTTGCACCCATGATTTGTCCCCAGTAACAATCCTGTTCAGCATGTCTTCTCCATCACCTTCGTATCGACATAGATGAAGCAAGTACAGGCCAAATAGGTTCATTTTGTGTTCCTCCTTCAATTGTCTGGGTACCCACCTTGAGCACACTTTCTTAAATTTCAATCAATCATGCATTATGCTGTATGCTGAACCATGTGAGCACCCTATAGCAGATGCTACAATGTCTATCGTTACTCGTCTGTCACGTGTAATCATCTCCTCCACCCGCTGCACGGAAACTTCTGTTGCAATCTCAACGACCAGATCGGATTTCATCAAAAATTTTAGAGCGTCCTTGAGAACATTTTTCTACCCAGTTATGCACCGCTTTACAGGACAAACATTTGTCAGCATAAACAGGAAGCATTTTCTTATGAATGTCCTTTGCAGGCAGTCCTTTTGTCGACAAAAAACGCACAACAGCACGTTGCACTTTGGTTGTACACTCCGTAAGTACAGTCGCCATTTTCTTTATGCCCTGCGCATGTGCATGAGACATCTAGCGCCACCTGACGAACGGGAATATAAAGTTCGATGTTGCTGTCACCCAATGACACCTGTGGAAAACACTAACTACATGTACCTGCCATCCCACAGAACTGTGTAACTTACTCATTGACACGCCCTCGTATATGAGTGATACGCACGAAAATAAGGAAGTAAGTATGTAAATAAGTGAGAACATAAGTAGGTAAATATCTGAATGCCTACTTGAGGAAGTAAGTAAGTAAACAAATATGTACATACGTAAATAAATAAGTACTTACGTAAATGAGTAGACAAGTTAGTAAGTGAGTGCTTAAGTGAGTAAGCAAGTAAGTAAATAAGTGAGTACGTAAGTGAGTAAGTAAGCAAGTAAGTAAATAAGCAAGTACAAAAGTGAGTAAGCAAGTAACTAAGTAAGTTAGTACCTTAGTGAGTAAGCACGTAAGTCAGAAATAAGTGAATACGTAAGTGAGTAAGCAAGTTAAGAAATAACTGAGTATATAAGAGAGTAAGCAAGTATGTAAGTAAATAAGTAAGTACGTAAGTAAGTAGATAGGTGAGTTAGTAAGTGAGTACTTAAATGATTAAGCAGGTAAGTAAAATGAGTACGTTAATGAGTAAGCAAGTAAGTCAATGCGTACATTAATGAGTAAGCAAGTAACTAAATGTGTACTTTAATGAGTAAGCAAGTAAGTGAATGAGTACGTTAATGAGTAAACAAGTAAGTAAATGAGTACGTTAATGAGTAAGCAAGTAAGTAAAATGAACACATTAATGAGTAAGCAAGTAAATAAATTAGTACGTTAATGAGTAAGCAAGTAAATAAATTAGTACGTTAATGAGTAAGCAAGTAAGTAAATGCGTACGTTAATGAGTAAGCAAGTAAGTAAAATGAACACATTAATGAGTAAGCAAGTAAATAAATTAGTACGTTAATGAGTAAGCAAGTAAGTAAATGCGTACGTTAATGAGTAAGCAAGTAAGTAAAATGAACACATTAATGAGTAAGCAAGTAAATAAATTAGTACGTTAATGAGTAAACAAGTAAATAAATTAGTACGTTAATGAGTAAGCAAGTAAGTAAATGCGTACGTTAATGAGTAAGCAAGTAAGTAAAATGAACACATTAATGAGTAAGCAAGTAAATAAATTAGTACGTTAATGAGTAAGCAAGTAAATAAATTAGTACGTTAATAAGTAAGCAAGTAAGTAAATGCGTACGTTAATGAGTAAGCAAGTAAGTAAAATGAACACATTAATGAGTAAGCAAGTAAATAAATTAGTACGTTAATGAGTAAGCAAGTAAATAAATTAGTACGTTAATGAGTAAGCAAGTAAGTAAATGCGTACGTTAATGAGTAAGCAAGTAAATAAATTAGTATGTTAATGAGTAATCAAGTAAGTAAATGTGCACGTTAAAGAGTAAGCAAGTAGGAAAGAACAGTGTTTACACGCCTTCAGACAGACATATTGTGTATATGATGCTTGATCCATAATTCAACAGAGCGAGCGGCACTCCGGGAGTAATGTTGTCAATAACACGAATGCTGCTTTAACTTCTCAAGACATCTCCTGGTACCCACTCTCGCCGTATATGCCTGCGAGTGCAGATCAGTTTTAAAAAGCAGCCTCGATGCGGATTCGAACCCATGATCACCGGGCCAGTAGGGGGAGCGTCAAGCCACTGTGCTACCACTGTTCAATGTGATTCTGCATCTCTTTGAATTAAAGCGGCCTACAGTTTGACCCTTCCTGTCATTGTTCAGTCAACTTATGCACGTGGAAAACGTACTTGTGATTGATATTACCTCGTTGCTTGGTTGATTTCACGAGGTCGGTGATTTATAATAAATATTGATCTACAAAAGCAGTCAAGTTAAAATCACCCAAGTGTGAGCAGTTGTGTTATAATTCCGTCCCTAAAATCACTGGACACGGCAAATGATAATAATATTTAATAATAATAATAATAATAATAATAATAATAATAATAATAATAATAATAATAATAAACATTTTTCGCGTTTCCATCCTGTTTCAGGATGTTGCGGTCAACACCAGCATCTTTCAGCTGTATGTGATTCCTAGGCTAGGTTACGCTCATCAGCACGCCACGACTTTCTGAGCGACCGGCTCTATACTCTCATAAGTCACTGGCGCGACTCGAACCACTTCTAATTCTCGTGCGCTCACGTCAACCACGAGAGTGTTCAAGGTTAACGGAGAAAGATGCTAATTCCTCGGCCAGGGAACCGGCTAATAATAATAATAATAATAATAATAATAATAATAATAATAATAATAATAATAATAATTTATAGTAACAATATTTCAGAAATAAATACCTGGAAAGCTTAGCCATCTGGTAAAATCCGAACAAGAAAACAGATCTGATACGAGACAATGGTGATCGTATCACATAGGAAATCATGACGGCCTGTCCTTATCGGTATGGTGAAATCACGGAACGTGAATGAATAAAGTAGGAACAAATTAAGAAGAGATTGGAAGGAACCGAGATGCGGTCGGTGAATATTGGGGATATCTTTGGTTGCCAGTTATCTAGCAACTATAGCATGGAAGAGGTTATTGAAAGTAGAATAACAGATACATGATTTAAAAAAAAAGACAGACAATGTTCGTTTGTGCGGCATTTGAAAATATCTTGATTACTAGACATATCAGTGGGAGAAGATGAAGAGACACACTGACAGAAAAGATATTGGACTAATAGTCAGGGCAAGGAGGAGTATCATCAGCAGAGTTGATCCAGAACACAATAAACCGAGATCTGTGGAGAGACATGAACGCCTACGCCAGCTGGTAGGGCACATATTGATGACTATGACGACACGATTTCTTCTTCTTCTGCGTTCATCCTGAGTGTTTTTATTTTTTCGGACGTAATTGCGGTGTGTTTCGTTATGCACCCTTGGGCCAAAACCCTTAGGCCAACACGTCCGACTTTTGCTTGCGTTTATTTTAACCAGGTTAGATTCATGAAGGACTCACGTTTGTGGTGCCGTCCAAAATCCAGCTGGTCAAGCTAGAACTGTCGAAGACTTCACGGTCAGCCCTCAAGGGAAGGCAGGGACAGTCCATGGGCATTATCCGTCATCAAAGGGGACTTCCATATTTGCAGAGCTGCCACATAATGCTCTGGTACTGGGCTCATCCAAGGAATCGCCACGTGCTGCACATGGCTGCTTTGATTCCTCACTTCCATGTATTGGGCATTTCGTTCGCTACGGGCCGCTCCCCGCAGAAACAAAGAACGGTTCCCCCAACTACCCCAACAGTCTGCAGACGGCATCCACTCAGCGAGCTTTCTGGTCGGACATGTGCTGGTCGCTGTGCCTGGAAGACCAAATGGTCAGAGCTGTTCCGGGCACAAAGGACATTCAGAAGACTAGATAGTCAGAGCTGTTTCGGTCACGGAGGACATTCAGAGGACTAGATAGTCAGAGCTTTTCCGGGCAAGAGGGACATTTCACTAAGACGTTTTTGCCTTGTGCCCATTTATTTGCAACCTTTAGGCCGGCACATCCGACTTCTGCGAGTGTGTTTTAAAACCAAGCTAACAGTCCTGGGGGTTTCGAGGGACATTCTGTTGTGGTGCCGTCAAAATCCTAGCTGGTCAAGGTAGAACGGTCAAAGACTTTATGGTCAGCCCTCAAGGAAAGACAAGGACAGTCCATAGGCATTTTCCGCCATCCAAGGAGGCTTCCATAATTGCAGAGCCAGCACATAGCTTTCTGAGACTGGGCTCACCCAAGGAATTGCCACGTCCTGCTCATGGCTGCTTTAAGTCCTCACTTCCATATATTGGGTATTTCGTTCGCCCTTGGCTGCTCCCCGCACACACCATGAACGGTCAGTCTGAAGACGACATCCACTCAGCAAGCTTTCGCTTTCGACTTCCACTTAATTGATTAGCTAGGCAATCTTTCCATGTCGTGGTGATGAGACATTTATCTACCTTAGTTTGCAGATGACATCCACTTTGCAGCTTTTCACTTTGGACTTCCACGTAATGGATTCGCTAGCCAAGCGTTCCATTTCTTGCTAATAAGACTACATCCACTCATTAAGCTTTCGCTCTGGACTTCCACGTAATAGATTCGCTAGCCAAGCGTTCCAATTCGTGATAATGAGACGTTTCTCCACCTTTGACTATACTCACTCAATGAGTTTTTTTTAACAGACTTGCATCGTAACCATTGCGTGCAACTGGGATGCTTTTCCACCTTTAGTAACGCTCACGAGGCAGGCAACATGCGCTGCCGGTTCAGCACCTTACCTCGATGCAGCAGAGAAGGAGTAACGGCCCTCTCATCCGGGGGATCCCTCATATCCCTCGGGTGAGAGCCTTCGAACAAGTATATGAGCATGTCGCAAGCTTAGCGTCTCACCTCAGTTTTGCTGTGGGTGAGTATCGGTCCGCTCTCATATCCGGGGATATTGGCCTAGAGGCGTACAACCATATCCCTCAGCAGAGAGCCGTAGAATATGTCTGGACCAAGAATGTTGTGGCATCGTGCACCTGATTCGGACTTTGACTGCCTGTCCTAAGTCTACCTGCAGGGAAGCAGATGTGTGTCTCTCTTGGTCTGGTTCCTATCCCCAGACCTGTCCGACATGTAGCTGTGCTACCGTCGGCATAGTTATAGGGATTGTAACACGCAAGCCCTTCTATCACGGTAAGGTGGAGACACGTCAGAGGGGACAGGATTTCAACATTTGCAATAATAAAATAAAGACCAAACGAATTTTATAAATATCGCAGTGTTGAAATCCATGATAACATTAGTCTCCCCCCCCCTCCCCCCAATAATTGTGCCATGTAACACAACTACACGCGAAATATTCATATTCCCAGGAGGAAGGGTAGGAGCGAGCTAGAGGAGAAAGACGAGAAGGAGAAGGAAGAAGAGGAGGAAAAGGAAGAAGAGACGGATGAAGAACAATAAAGGAGGCAGAAGAGGAGGAGGAGAACGAGGAGGAGAGGAAGGGAGAATAGGAGTAAGAAGAAGAAGTCGAAAGAAAAACAAACAGAAAGAGTGGGACAAAAGAAAAAGATAACATAGCTGAGAAGGAGTAAAACGAGCCTGAGGAGAAGCACGAGGTGGAGCAGAAGCAGTAGCCAGCTGGAAGAGGAGGACGAGATGACGAAGAGGAGGGTGATGAGATAAAGAAGAAGAGAAGGAAGAGGAAAAAGAAGCAGAGAAGGACGCCATGAAGAAGAAGAGGAGGACGAGATGACGAATATGAGGAGGAGGAGAAGAAGAACAAGAGGGATAGGACGAGATGAAGAAGAACAGTAGGAGGAGGAAAAAGGAGTGGATAAAGAGGAAGAAGAAGATTAAGAAGACACAGAAGAAGAAAATGACACAAGAGAAGACAAGAAAGAAGTAGAAGAAGTCCTGGAAGAAAAAATTTGAAAATCGCTGTTTGAAAGAGCACGAACTGGGACGAATAATAATGTTGAAGTAAAACACAACAGCCGAGAAGAAAAAAGCAGCTAATAAATCTTGCAGTTATAGGACTCTGCCTGTGTCAAGCAACATTTTTACTGACATTTTTGTTGTCATTATTTCTGTTAATTAACCTTTTGATGAGTTTTCGGTGCTGCTATAGTGCTATAGTCACCCACATCTCTACTCGAATTGAGTTTAAATAATATATCTTATATTATCACTCACTCGCTACCAGGACATCAGAATAAGAGTAGTTGTCGCGTTTGTTTTAAAAGACTAGGCTTACCGCAGATTTTGTTTGTCTGATTTGGAGCAAGGAAACTCACCTGTTTCGGCTTCTAGAAAAAAGCTGCCACCCTGACTTTACAACAGATGCAGTTCTTTTTATAAAACTAACGATAGACCAAGAATTAGACGGTCAGCTTAAATCGAGGTTATATGTCAAAATGCTGATAATGTATCATCGGTGCATACGGTGTGTGTGTGTGTGTGTGTGTGTGTGTGTGTGTGTGTGTGTGTGTGTGTGTGTGTGCGTGCGTGCGTGCGTGCGCGTATGTGTGTGTTTGTGTGTGTGTGTACATGAATTAAGATTAAAGTAGAAACATTAGTGCCGATTATCTATATAAAGAGGCCAGTCATTTGGCCAAGACTAAAAACTAACAGGCGAAAGCCTGGAGAGATTAGGTTCGCTCTGTTTTACACGATATCTCATTGCACCGCACGCAGAAGTGGAGACCTGTTCATCGTAAGACCTGTTTTGTCATGAATGAAGTGAAAGCGAAATTTTATTGTGAGGAATCGAGGACAGCTATTTAGGACATTCGAGTCTTAGAATGCAGCGGGAAAAATAATATGTTTGTATGGTTGTGGTGAGATTGATAGGCCTTAAGTAGTCAAATAATAATTGGTGAAGTGACTCTATTCATTCACAATCATGAATGCCAGAGTAGGACAATGTTATACAAGCTTGGACAGTGGATGTTAAAACTTACTTTTACAACACTGAAAATTCTGCAACAGACCCCCATGGAATCGACATTTCTGTACTGGGTTGGGAGGAAAGTGCACACACATGACTCTCATATGTACAAACATCTTTAAGTACTCAAAAGAACTGAATGCCAGCGTATGGGCACTAGAGTTAAAGTTCAGTATGTGGGAAGATTCACCAAACAACCAACCTGTCAATTGCCTATTGCTTAACAAATTCGCTAATCTCTCATTCTTTCTATACATCTCATGTTATATACAGTAATAGAGTCCCTTCCACGACCTTTCGCTCGCAAGCAACATTACTCGACAACAAAATTAAAGATCGCGGTAATTGGAAATGAAGACCCGTCTTATATTCCGCAGGTGTGAATGGTGAAATGAATATCCCGCCGTATTTTTGCTGTTGTTGAAACAAACAATATTCTGTTGAACCGTTGTGGGTTATAATTTGTAGATATGATATAATATTATTATTTCAGATAACATATATTTTAATTTGCTTAAGCTTATTTTTCAAAACATTTTAATTCACTTTCCCCATTCTTCCCCTCAGCATGAATATCCTAGACAAGACCTTTGTGTCCATGGTAGTGTTCTGTTTCACCTGTATATTAATGTCACTGTTCGCGTGTAGTTGTGTTACGTGGCACAATTATTTGGATCATTGCCTTTTTCTTGGCTGTTTGTGATCTCTTGGCAAGTTAACGCTCAGTAGTTCCACATTGCATTCTGAACGACCGCCACTCATACCATTTTATAAAAACTCCACAAAAGGCGGTCTGCTGCCATATCGCCCGGAGCTGTATTTCTAACGTGGTATGCGGGATTACGAACTGCGTCGTAACACCTTTGTCACGGAGCTACTAGTGCTCTTAATTTAACACAATAAGTAAACCAAACAAATAATTGATAATATTATGTTACCACAATGTAATATACAAGTAAATGGGAGTATTCTTAAACAAGTGAATCGGTACAATTATCTCGGAACAGCCAGAGCAAATGATGGGAGATGCTTTGAAGAGATTAGAACAAGAACCGCATGGCGAAGATCGCAAGATGAAAAACATACTCATCTCATCATGTTCCTCTTGTACCTTGCGGTGTCAAGGTGAAGTATAAAAATCGTGAGGGTGCCCGATTATGGGCTTCATGTATCGATATTCCCATGGACTCTGCTATTCCCTCCGTCCAACGTTTACGTGGTCGGCTTCTTCCTCTGTTTCCATCTGGTCTGTACATCATTGCTTGTTGTGAACAATATAAAATGAAACAAAGTAGTGCAGCTTTACATAACAGATTTACGACACATACAGGACGTTGCGGCGATTAGCCTTCATCAGCAAACAAACACATTCACAAACGCAACATATAGTCAAGGAGATCTCCTGTGACTACATCAAAAGATGACGACAGGTCGAGAAGATCAAAAGGATGAAAAAAATTAAAGCAATGAGGAGAAGATGAGAATTGAAAAAAAAAAATTGAGACTTGAAAAAAATGTGTTCATACTTACCTCAAAGTTCCGATCTGTGATCGGATCAGATCGGAACTGTGAGGTAAGTATGGACACATTTTTTAAAATTCTCATTTTTTTTTCAATTCTCACCTTCTCCTCATTGCTTTAATTCTTTTTATCCTGTTGTTCTTCTCGTCCTGTCGTCACCTTCTGATGTAGTCACAGGAGATCTCCTTAACTATATGTTGTGTTTGTGAATGTGTTTGTTTGCTGATGAAGGCTAATCGCTGCAACGTCCTGTATGTGTCGTAAATCTGTTATGTAAAGCTGCACTACTTTGTGTCATTTTATATTGTTTACATTTTCACAGCTTTACCGCAGATCCACTCAATTTTATTCATATTTTTGCTTGTTGTGGCACGCTGTTGAATGGTAACCTACGTACATGGCCTAACCATTTGACTTGCTTCTTTCTAATAAAATCTAGTGCTGCTATAACCCCCCCACTTTAATCCTGATTTCTTCATTTCTGATCTTATATCTTCTTGATACGCTGAGTATTCTTCTCAGGAATCTCATTTCTGTTGTTGTGATTTTTATTTTCTATTTTTCTGTCCTTGTCCAGCTTTGGCATTGGTATCATAGAGTTGGTAGGAAGACTGTGTTATAAAGTGCTTTCTTAGTAGTTATTGATACATGTTTGTTCTTTAGTATTGATGCCATTTGTCCAATGAGTTGGTTTGCCTTATTGCATCTATTTTCAATCTCGTCTTCTGATCTGCCATTTGATGATATTATACTTCATAGGTACTTGACACTCTTTACTTGTTTCAAAGGATGTTCGTTTAGGTGAATTGTTATTGTTTTTTCTTCTTTAGTTATAGTCATTACCTCTATTTTGCTTGAGCTAATTTTCATGTTATGTTCCCTACACATTTCGTTTAGACTATTCATGTGGTCTTGTAATTCAGCTTCTGATTTTGCTATTAGTATTTGGTCGTCAGCAAACAGGAGTTCTCTAATGGTTAGATTTGCTGATGGTTCTTCTTCTGTGTTCTCGTCATGCGGTATTCTTGCGGTCTCTGTTTGGTTGGTTTCTTTAAATATGTTGTCTATATATGGTATGAACAAGAGAGGGGACAGGACACAACCTTGTCGTACTCCAGATATTATGGTGAAGTGTTCTGAGTGTCCTCCAGTTGCTCTCACTATGCATTCACTGTTGTTGTATAAGCTTCTACATAGGTTTGTTAAATGTGTACTCACTCCATATTGTTTAAGAATTTCCCACAGCTTGTTTCTATCTACTCTATCAAATGCCTTTTCTTGGTCGACAAAGGCTAAGAAGAGTGTTTAATTGAATTCGATTGATTTTACTATAAGTTGTCTAAGAGCAAAAATGGCGCCTGTGCATCCTTTATTTTTCCTAAATCGAAGTTGTGTTTCGCTTAGCTGGGGTTCTATAGTAGGTCGTAATTTCTTCTCAAGAATTTTGCAAGCTATTTTCCCAGTATGACTGAACAGTTAAATGCCTCTGTATTGTGTGCAATCTCTTTTGCTGCCTTTGGTTTTCCAAATTGGGATAATTATGGCGTTTCCTCAGTCTCGTGGTGTTTGTTGTTCTACCCAAACATGGTTGAATAGTCTTTGTAGCCATGCTGTTCCTACTTCTTTTGTTGCTTTAATTAGTTAATTTGGTATTTCATCTTGTCCCGGTGATTTGTTCTTTGGGGCTAATCTGATGGCTTCTATAATTTCTTCTTTTAGTATGTTTTCGGTGGCATCTGTGTAGGTTTCTTGAATTCCTGTGACATCTGATGGGATGTTGAGAAGTTGTTCGAAATACTGCTTCCATCTTATTAGGGTTTTATATTATTCAGTTATTGGTTCTCAATTTTCGCTTCTAATTATTTCAGTTGGGTCAAAGGGTTCTCCACTGCTTCGCATTGCACTTACATTTTTGTAGAAGTTTCCAGTTGCCTTCTTATAGTTTTTATTTAGGTTTTCTCCACACTCTTCCCAGTCTTTTTATTTTTCTCTCTTTACTATTCTATTCACATGTCTTCTCACTATTCTATATTCTATGTAATCACATTTTTGTTTACACTTCAACCACTTTTTATACTTTTCATTTTTGTCTTTTACCGCTTTCTTTACTTCTGTGTTCCACCAACTTATTTTCTTTATCCGTGTTTTGCTTTTTTTCGTAGTTCCACATGTTATTTTTGCAGTATTTAAAATACTTGATTTGAACATCTCCCACTCTTCGTCCACGGTTTTTCTTTCTATAGGTAATTTTACAAAGATTTCAGTTAGTTCTTTCTCGTAATTTTCCCTTACTGCCTCTTCTTTAAGGTTTCTTAAGTGTACTGATTCTCATGGCATGTATTTTCCTGCTCTTTGCTTTCCTCTTCTGATGGTTCTTATTGTGGCAACGACTGCTTTATGATCTGTGTTTATACTTAAATTGGGCACTGCCCTTGTATCTAATATATTTCTCTTTCTGTTATTTCTTGTTAATATAAAATCAATTTGGCTTTAAGTATCTAGATCGTTCAATTTATACCAGGTGTATACTTGTGAGTCTTTATGTTTATATAATGTGTTTGTTATATAGAGGTCGTGTTTGCTGCAAAGCTCTATCAGTCTACTTCCGTTATCATTCCTTTCATTATGCTGATCTCCAAATGCTCCCAGATGTTTTTCTATGTCCACTCTGTTATGTCTTAGTCTTGCATTGAAGTCTCCCATAACTATGATGTTGTCCTGCTTATCTATTTTATTTAGCACGTCATGGGTGTCTTCGTAGAATTCCTCGCATTCTTGCTCATTTTTGTTTGTATTATATGGTGGGTATATTTGTATATATGTTGTAATTGTTTGTTCTTTTATTCTCACTGTTATGATTCTTTCTTTTATATATATATATATATATATATATATATATATATATATATATATATATATATATATATATATATATATATATCCACCCATCCATCATGTGCCATGCCGGTTAGCGTGGGCGGTCATGTTCTGCCATCTCACTCGATCACCAGAGTCGTGGATCAGCTCCGTGTTTCTGTCTCGACCATGCCACAAGGCCAAGCCATCCAGGTACTTGCTTCTAGGTCTTCCCCTTGGTCTGTTCCCCTCGATCTTACCAGTTGTCACCAAATTCTCCAATCCATTTCTTCTCATAACATGCCCAAAAATTTTTGACTGTCTGCGTCTAATTTCTCTAATCAATTTACGATCTTCATTTGTTTCTTGAATATATATATATATATATATATATATATATATATATATATATATATATATATATATATATATATATATATATATATATATATATATATATATATATATATATTATTTGTAGTATCCCTCTTGCTAGCCGTGGTTCGATACTATTCCCACACCGTGTCTTGACCGTTCTTGCTGTTCTACTCCAGAATAGATAAATGTGTAACTGTGGTTGACCTCCTTGCATCCTTTCTCCTTTGTTTTGGTGTCCGATATTCCCATAAGTCCAATTTTTCTCTCTTCCATTGTTCTCTTCCATAAGCTCTTCTTCTTTACTATTGAAACAGCAGACGTTGATTGTGCCTATTTTTTGAGTAGCTGATCTATCTAGTAGTCCATTAACATTACCGGGTCTATATCCGTTTGGGTCAGTCCGTTTATACGTCTTAGTTTTTCTACGAGCAGTATGAAGATCCCCTGCCGGCTTGCTAATCCAGTCGCAGGTTTAGGACACAAATCTGACCATAGGGAGGCCATCCCCTATGGCGAGCCATAGCCTCGTTAGCCCATGACCTCGTGGTCATGGTTTCCCGGTCTGCACCACGTGGAGGTGGAGGCTGACTTGTGTAGTCTGCGGGTCATCGGCAGGCTACTAATTTTCACTTTTCACCCCTCCTAGGTGAGGCTAGCCGATCCTAACCCTGCTGGCTGAAGGCCAGGCGCATTCCACACCTTGCAGACCAAAACATACTGACCAATAAAAATAATGTCATTTTCAACGAGAAAAAGAGTGTTGATGTGCTACATAGAACCTGCACTTATATATATATATATATATATATATATATATATATATATATATATATATATATATATATATATATATATATATATATATATATATATATATATATATATATATGACGTATGGACAGTGAGCAGACAAGTTGAAAAATACCTGGTGGCTGTGGAAATGTGGTTTCTGGGGTTCTGGACGAATCTCAAACCTGAGAGTTAAGACCAGGAGAATTTCAATCAGATGGCTGTTGGAACAATTAGAAATATGACTCTTCGCTGGCCGTTGATCAAGGGGACAGAGCGCGTGTGGGAATGTCCTAAGTGCAGTGATGTCGGTCCTTAGCTCAACATCAACATGAATACAGACTCAGACTAAATATCCAGACGGACAGCTATGGCATAAACATTATCATCATCATGTGCCATGCTGATAAGCGTGGGCGGTCATGTTCTCCCATCTCACTCGATCACCAGCGTTGTGGATCAGCTCCGTGTTCCTGTCTCGAACATGCCACGTGGCCAAACCATCCAAGCATTTACTTCTCGGTCTTCCCCTTGGTCTCTTCAATTAGATCGTGCCAGTTGTCACCAAGTTCTTCAATT
Source organism: Cepaea nemoralis (assembly GCA_014155875.1). Taxonomy (NCBI): domain Eukaryota; kingdom Metazoa; phylum Mollusca; class Gastropoda; order Stylommatophora; family Helicidae; genus Cepaea; species Cepaea nemoralis. The sequence goes on along the minus strand of JACEFZ010003753.1, from coordinate 877,929 downwards.
CATTTCTTCTCATATCATGCCCCCCATAAAATTTTGATTCTCTACATCTAATGTCGTTAGGTGCGAACCATAACGTCTTTTTAAATGTGGGTGGGTGTTGGGTGTTCCTGGAAATCCCGGAGAGGGGGTAAATATATAATAGCCCGCCCCATCTTTTCCTATGCCGGTGCTCCCCCACGTCACAACGTGCTTCTGTCATCGCCAAAATTTCAAGTTCTTGAAAATTTGTTAATTATGAGAAAACAGATGTGGCCCTGGTTTCCATTGTGAACAATTAATGTGGTGTCCATTATGGAGCCTAAATTTTGTTGCTAGGCGCAGATATTCGGAAATTATGTCACACTATTGAACTTCCCATTTCCAGGTTTCTCGCACTGGAGAAATATGAAACTGGCTTGACGATATTTAGGAGCAGCCTGTCAATCCATGGTGACTTAATTGATATCGAATGACTTGAATTAACAACTGCACAACTGGACAGAACGAATTATTAAAAAAGAAAACATTGCTCGTCCTTTTACAGGTCCTTGCAATCATCCCAAGCCTTTATTGACTTTTCGTGATTTACTATTATATTGTACGTTTATAGATTGCAATTAAGAGGTCTGCGAGGCCGCAGGGTTTAATTAGATTGCGCTTAAACGTTGAGTGCTATGTCGGCGGGGTAGCGGGTTCATCTCCTTCACCGGTCACTTGCACTTCAACATTGACGACTCGTTTAAATTTAAACTTGGATGTGGGTTAACCGCATTGTCCATAAAAAAAAAAAAACATGCATCATTGTTAGTTTGCCATTGCTTTCTGAACGAAAGGTCAACATTTCAGTCCAACTGACCAGTGTGTGAAATAAACGGACTAAGTCATCGTCAGCAGGGACAGTTTAATGACCGCAGCGGTAAAGGCAATGCGCCTGCTAATGTTGCTGCAGAAATGTACAATGCTAAGGATTTCACCAATATAATAGCACCACGTATTCTAATGGTGTGATCAGTTTCATGTCTCAGCATCACCATGACCTGCTTGCAAAGTGGAGTGCCCATTCGTGACATTTTACAGATCTCTGTCCCTTGTGCTCTGGTTGCATTCTATTGGTGACATTCCTCCATGTCAGAGTTTTAAACAACTAAGTATACTCTCTCTCTCGGCCTGTCTCTACCTCTTCTACTGCTGCTATTTCCAGTCGTCTTGATGTTCTCCATCGTCATTCTTCTCATTATATGATCAAATAACACTGCCATTCTTCTCATTATATGACCAAATAACACTGCCTGTTTTGGACTAGTTGTGTATACTGGTCTACTTTCATCAGCCGATTCTAGGCAATCGTTATTGGCTACTCTGACCGTTCAAAATAAAACCAATAATTATTTCGGAAACCACATCTCAGCTGCCTCGAAACTCGTCCTAATTTGTTAGTGCACATTCCCGTTCTAGAAATGTTAAAGGGTAAATTCCTCTTCAATGCGGCGGGTTTTATCCCATATGGCTCAATCCCACCCTCTAGACCAGTGTTTCCCAACCTTTTTTGTACCATGCCCCACTTAAGCCTTTCTAAAATTCATATTGCCCCCCTCCCCCGCCCCCCCCCCTCAACATATACATTATTTTTAATATTCAAATATTGAAATGTTCACTAAAGAAACTTGAATGATAGGTTTTAGGAAGAAATCACTAGGTAATTATTGAGTAAACACAGTAAGTAAATTTTCAAAACATATAATGGAGAACTGAAATTCAAGTACAAAATAATTTTAATGAAAGATTTTTCTATATTATTTTAATTATTAGTAATTATTTATTATTTAAATTTAGTGAGATCCTTGCGCTTGATGCTTGCTGCAAAGAGATCGTATGTCATGTTCCAATTTAGTTAACTTCAGTCTCAAGTCTCCCCGTTTTGTTATATTCAGCCGATTTCTTCCATTTTCCAATTGCCCCCCTTAACAGTCAAATTGCCCCCCTGTGGGGCGTGGGCCCCACGTTGGGAAACACTGCTCTAGACAATCAAACCGCTTGCCGAGAGCATCTCACACAATGATCCAAAAGGGGTATCTGGAATAAATTGCATTCGTATTGTCAACGTAGTCCAAAAACTAACCCAGGTCTTTCACAGCGCGAGGCAGACGACAAAAAGGCGTGGGTTACAACCGTTGAGATACTGAGCACATGCTATTCTATGGTCGAGCCAGTCACGTAAAAGTAAACATTATTACCATGAGACATGCAGACGACGTGAACAATCATGGCTCGTCATCTCTTAGATAACCAGTACCGCTAATCAAATCGGTGTCCTAGCCGCGAATATGCCTTTCCGTCAAGGCATCTAGGATTCCACCTGTACAGTTAGTACCTGATCATACCGTGGCCCAATATATGTGAATAACCACCATGCTACACTCTACAGAAGTACTTGCCAAGGAGTAGCATTTTACCTGTGCGTAGACAGAGATGTCTAAAACAGAGCACGCACACACAGTTCAAAGAACAACTGTTGTAATCCTGGCCTCATTTCTGACAGCGACCTTGTTTGTGCCAGCAACATGATAGACAGATCTGGAATTTGAAATAGATGTGATATAAATTTTATACTATTCCAGAACGTTGCTGTGTCTGTCAGCCAGTCTTTAAGCGCTAAATAAAAGTACACCATAAAGATAACAGAAGGGTTTATTCGTAAAATTACTGGTTTATAAAAGGTCAAGTCCGCCGGAAAAAAACGCGCGCGCGCGCGTGTGTGTGTGTTTTTTTTTTGGTGTGTGTCACCTTTCTCATTGCTCTCTCTTAGGCCATAGCCACCAGTCACACCACTCACCTTTTCGCTGCCTAATTTGGCATTGAAATCCGCGAGTATGACAGTCATTTCAAAATGTTTACACTGGTCCACGGCCATGTTTAATTCGCTATAAAATATATCTATATCTGTTTCTTTACAGTCTGATGTTGGCGCATATCCTTGTGTTGTGTTAATATTCAGAGATTTGCCATGGAGTTTCACTAATAATACTCTATCTGTGATTGTCCAAGATCTTGTAACTGACTTAGCACACACTTGATCAAAAATGATGTCAACTCCATTTTGTAATAATTCCCTCCTGAGTGAATAATTTTATACTTATCTAAATACTCCTCCGCTCCTGGCCATCACATTTCACTAGTACCTAATATATTTATCTGCATTCTTTCCATCTCTTACTTGATATTATCAAATGTTCCAATCTGGCTAAATGTTCTGACATTCCATGTACCAACATTTAGTGTATTGTTAACCTTCAATTTGCGTACATTTGCCTGACGACGATCGGGCGTCACTTGCAGCACATGATGCTTCCTATCGGACGAAGAGACTCCTCTGGAATCCCCATTAACGCCGTTATCTTGATCAATGTTATTTGGAAGCATAATTATCCTGGGAACCCGCAGTGATGGTTTCCCCGTTCCCTCCGCCGGTTTGTATATGGTTGGTTCCATTAGCCTTTGTCTAAAGAGACAGACCCTGCAAGGCAGCAAGAGTGGGAGGGGGCGCCTCTTCCCCATTGATGGCCACGTCATAGAGTTTAGAGGTATTTTATAGAGATAGCTTTCCCACCAACTAACTCGCCTCATCTCAGTGACCACCAACTGTATTGGTCCACGGCTGCTTATTCAACATATTCACAGCTAACCCCAAGAAAAAATATATAGAGGGGACAACACCATCCGCCACCAGGTGGACGAGCCTAGTAGTAGGGCAGGTTCCTACTGCAGTAACTAACAACTGTCAAAAAAACTGTAATTTACTGCCAATATAATACCTTGCGGTGTATGGCAAAGGCATGAAATAGGCTATTGAAACTAGAACATTATATGTAACAATTAGAAAGAGACAAACAGCATTCTTTGTGATGAGAAGAAAGGCATTGGAGAACATCGTGACAACTGGAAAGATCAAGTGGAAGAGAGGCAGAGGCAGCCCTAGAGGAATTGTTCTGGATGGATTGAGGCGGCGGCATGCAGGATTTTCATCAGCAGTGTTGATCCAGAAAAACAAAGACCGAGATCTGTGGAGAGACATGAACGCCTACGCCAGCTGGCAGTGCACGTGATGATAATGATGATGATAATATAATGAAGCACATTAAAAACGCACCACCGGTATAATCAAGGAACAGAGTGTGCAGTGTAAATATAAGTGTTTACAAGTTTACATAGTTGGTAACATAGTTATCACACATTATGACACATCCCCTATAAGATAAAATCTGTTTACCTTAATATGTGAGGTACAACTTTCTGTAATTGTACTTTCGCGAAGAAATCGAATCAGCCACATTCAACCACTATCCACCTTCCGACTGATTCTTGAGTATCTTTACTTCTCATTAGGCATTAAGTCAGTAATATTGGACTATTAAACTGGAGTCTACCACTGGATATCAGTTTGTCAATTAAATATATGACTCCATAGCATCATATAGAAAATATACTGAACTTGAGGCAAAACAAACTCGGACCATAAAATTGCAATGTCATAGTCGGATATGTCGACACCAAGGCGCAATAATCACGCATCATTGCTCAGATAAAAATACGCTAAATTTTTCTAGGTATCCCCAACAAACTTAGTGAAATGCAGTTTTACAATTCCTGATATACTGAGTGTAGACTTGAAAATCAACTGCGGGCGATTTGGAAGCAGGCTTTTTTGTATGCTGATGTCAATTGAATGAGGCATCAGCCTGTCAGAAAGGAATGTCAAACTGCTGAACGTAAAATTGCCATGTAAGTCACATAAAAATCAATACATGCTGGGGTTCATAGCAACGCCCTGTAAAGGATATGCACTTAACTTTTAATCGACAACAATGCACCCTGTTAATCACATAACCACATAACCTGGAATTGTTCCAGTTAATTACATAACTACATAACCTGGAATTGTTCTAGTTAACTACGTCTTCTCCAGTGACAACATGTATGTGCATTCCTAAATGTCTGCCTCGTCTGCTAATTTCATTCTTCCATTTGAATGTAAAAATGCAGGTTTATTCTATTATTAATCTGCAACCTAACAGGATACAATAAGAACACACAGCTCGCAGCTGCCACTTGTGTTATCTACCATGGTTATTTGCGTGAGCCCCTTTACATTTCAGAATTAAATGTATTTTATTTCTCAACACGAATCCGGTGGCCCAGTAGATAGTGTACAGATTGAATAGCACGGTTGTCAAGTTCTATCCCTGGAAGGGGGGTTGGGGGGGGGGGGGGGAGTAAATAGTAGTCTCAATACAGGTAACTTTACGTTTGTCTCGGTCTCGTAAAATGATTACTGGATCATGTTCTATAAAGGGAAGTCGGAGAGTATGCAGAGGTTAATAATACATGCTTCCGTATTTATGAAATGAACATATTCACAAATGGGATATAGAAACAACTATTATGTGTAGATAATATCTTAATGAGCGATGATGCACCATGCTGAATTATTGAAAGGCTTCGTGACATACAACAAGAAACAATGTTTTAACATAATTTTTAAAGAGCTCTTAAAGATTACGTCTAATGATAAAACTTTAAACAACTTCTGAAGTTAGAAACGAATACAGATTCTTCTTTTACACAAGCAATAAACTATCCTAATTCCGTTTTCTAAAGTCATATTTTAATGGAGAAAAAAATGTACCTTACATGATAAAATGTCATTTTCTGTCAGGATAAGACATTCTTCTCCTCTACCTAATACCTTAGGTCTACAGCTACTGTTTGGGTACAGTTTTCACGGAAACTTCCAAACGTACACCGGAAATATAGCAGGGATTTGCCAATATCTGACACGAAATTTTCAAACATGCCAACATCCATCTTTCTCAGGTGAATACGTTCTTTCGACACATTTATAAAAGGTAGAAGCATTGCCTGTTTTGTTTAGATTTGGTTTAGGATATACTCGTTCTCGTGGAAAAGGCTGATCTACCTGGTACAAAGTATTAGTGGGAATACTAAAATGCCGTGAGCAACGGAAATGGAATAAACAAGACTTTAGAAAAGTGTCCAGGCACATTTCCTTCGCGTCGTAATAGGTTTCCGAGAAGACCGGGGGAAAAAAATTATTATGGCTATAGTACTTAGCCGGCTTCCGTGGCTAAAGGCTTGCGAACGCGGTTCGTGAGCCGGGTACCAGGCGTTCGAAGCTCAGCTGCGACCGATTTGTGCAGCAGACCGTGTCGCGTTGTGTTATAACGTGATGGTATGGGAGCCGGGCGTTCAGAAAGCAATGGCAAACTACTGAACGTAACACTTGCCTAGTACATCAACAGCAGCTGAAAAATGCTGGTGTTGACTGCAACGTCCCGTAAGGGATACGCAACAATTAAAAAAAATGTACTTAGAACCGCCCGCGTGTTACCGTGGCCCATAAGGTAAGCAAACAATACTACAACTAACTTACCAAGCATGTCGTAGGTGGCGACAAAGAAGAGTAGACAGAAGACTGGCTATACCTCATTCCGTAGAACACTTTAGCTGTAAATGTCAACTAATCATGAACAAGTCTACAAAAGGCTTGATTTGACTTGGTTTAGTATATGAACGGCAGAAGAAGACTGTATGTTATTGTGGTAAGTATGTGGATGGTCTTTTTCCTCTCATAGACTCTCAAATAGGGTAAAAATAAGCTTACCAAACATAAACATGAAATATCCCGCATAGTGCGATGGTTGGGACAGGTTGGAATAGCCGATTCGCACATCAAACGTTGCTTGAACTGAAGCAGGTTCTGAAGTAGACTGAGGCAATCAGGCCATGCGACAAAGTGGTCGCCACACGACCTTCACGTATAGAACTTTAAAATCTTCCTTGCTGTAGACAAGGATATCTTATTTTACTGGAGACTAGATCCGTAAATTAGTTGGGCGGTCTCAGTGTAACCACAGTTTCAGATTTTGTTGTATTGGTGTTGTTGTTGTTGTTGTTGTTGTTGATATTGCTCATGCTGCTTACTCTTATAAAATGTATTATTTGGCGAGTGGCGATAATTTCCACTCGCGAAAGCCAGAAGCAGGCTCATTTTGATTATGCACGCGAGGGTACTAAGGGTTTGGAATCTGACTATCTGCCAGTAAGGGATTTATATCTACCGTGAGGATTTGCTTTGGCTGTCTATCTGATTGGAAATGTGTAAGGTGTGCGTTCCTCGATAGATTTCATCACATCGGAGACAGTGAACCTCTAGGAGGTGAGTAGACATAATCTCATCCCAATGCTATTTACACAACATGTAACCGGAAAGCTGGATGCACGAACATAGGGCTTTGTTCGTGTTTTAGTTGGTGTAGAAGGTGCATTTATTTGTCATTGTTCTTTTTCAAGTTTCTAGCTACATATTTTTGGTATTTGTTTTGGATAAAATCTTTTCATAAAATGTTTTCTTCTACGTGTCTGTTATTTTGTCACGTTTTCTAGTTATATTTTGTGTCCATCTATTTTTCCGTGTCAGATCGACAGCAGTCACCCTCATGTTAGATACCATATATCATCGAGTTGAACACTTGAGAAGGGCTCTCTCCGCGACCTTCCATTGACTGGGAAGGCCCAGTTTGGAGAAATACTTGACAGACAATAGTTTGTAAAATGGAGTAATACCTCTCCATAATACAAAGCCTGGGCTGAATTTAGAGACCACGTGTTGCCCATGCAGCATGATCCCTTTCTCGACCTGTCTAGTTTACTCCAGAGGACAAATAACATCAATATGTCTGGAACAAGACAAGCTGCAGAATCTGCAGGATCAGAACAGCAATGCTCTAACTGTCCGCCTGTCCGAGATTAGATCCTAGACCAGTTACCAACCAATGCTTAGAGTCTGGTCTGCCCTGCCATGACATTTAGTCTTTAGGTTGCATTTCCTCGCACTAGGACAAGGCTTGTACCCTCCCAGTAGCGCTCCTCCGGCCGAAGCCGTCGGCACAATGTGTGATATCGGATTTGGTAAGCGCCGACAAACTTTCGGCACTAACAGAAGCAGATAGTATCGTCTACTGTTATACGGTAGATCAGTAACATCTGACTAAGACCTGACACACGGAGAGATACTACAGACAGGGTGGTTAGACTGATCACCTTCAGCTATCAAACTGCAGCGGATCTTACGATACGCTGAGTAGGTATCAGCGTTACTTTACTTTCCTTGTCTAATGAACTGGTGCCACAGAAGGCTTCCGAGAGATAACGATCCCAACCCTATCCGGAGCCTCCATACGGTCTCAGTGCCCAAAACAGTTTGATTGAACTACTCGGGAGCTTATGGCTAGAAGTTGATTTTCAGAATGTTGTGAGCGTCGCTTGTTCATGGAACAAACTATGAAACGTAACTTTGCCAAAGAAATCACACCCTTTAAATGCTAGGATTGATTTCGACGTACTGCAAAGGACATGCAACTAACTCTTATTGAATTATTAGGAAAAACAATACAATTCTACAAGAGTTCTACATGAGGTCTGCAACATTAGTGACCATTATTCTAACTAAAAGGACACTTATTGAATATTATCTATGATCGCCGGTTCCTTGGCGATGAGGTTACGGACGAAGTTCGTAATCCAGCATGCCCACGTTCGAAACACAGCTGTGGAAGATTTGGCTGCAGATCGTCTTACGTTGATTTTTTTTAAATGAAATGTTTTGGGTGCCCGTGTTCAGAAAGCAATGGCAAACTACTTAACGTAAACTTTCCCATGAATCACGAACAGACAAAAAATGCTGGGGTTGACAGCTACGTCGTGTAAAGGATGTGCAACAACAATTTATGATCACATCGTCTGTGTAGATGTAGAAAGTTAACGAAATTTTCAACAAACTTGAGTCATGGTTTTTTTTAGAAGAATGTTGAGAATAACGTTAATGGATTTAAAAAAAAAAAAAAAAACGGTGAGATACAGACATTTACTATTAGAGTTAAATTTAGCTGACTCATCACAACTATTATTAAAAGTTAACAAAAATATATGGAGTAAGAAAAAAGAAAGATTGCATAGCTACATTAGCCTTATATTGGAACGTGACATTCAGGGGAAAGACATGAAGATAGAGAAACATTATGTGAAAATATTCGAAAGCTCAGTGACAGTTTAATAAAGCACCATACACATAATTAAGATATTCATAGTGAGAATCGCCTTTATCTTTTACAGACAAGACACCTCAACATGAAGAAGAAGGCGATGATGATGATGATGATGATGATGATGATGATGATGATGATGATGATGTTGAAGACGATGACGTAGAGGAAGAAATATGGGGTTAGCACCATATGCACAATGCGCATCAATGGGTTAAAGCAGTGTCTTTTACTTTCTACTTGCACCATCTGCTGGCTCATGATGACAATGGTGTAGATTCGCATCCCAATGTTGACAGAACTCGCTGTCCCGACCTGTATTCCTCTAGTGTCAACCCTGCATCATGAAAGTGACATGGTTCAAATCCCATTGTTGAATGAACTCGGTGTCTCTACGTGTATTCCTTTGGGTAAACCCTGCATCGTGAGGTGGGTACCCTATAATTTAAAAATGCGTTGCGAACATGTCTCGAAGCAAAAGAATGAGAAGGTTAACTGGTCACTATACCTGATTTTGAAGTAAGCTAGAATAAGTGAAGGAAAATCACATTTTCCAACGCAGTAACTGCTACCGGCCTACCTGTAAAAATATTGCATGTTCTTTGCAGGACGTTGTTGCAATAAACCACACAGCCAGGTTGATGTGTTAAGCAAGTTTACCTTCAGTAGTTTGCCATTGCATTCTGAGAGGGAAGTCGACGTTGAAATTCAACTGCCAGGGTTAGGGAACGATTAGCCCGGCCTGCTTTCACGTGGTCATTGTTTCAGTGAATTAAATATACACCAGTTGTGTAGAGTTCATTTATCCTGGTCCCGAAGCCAGGTTTCAACTTTCTGTAATCAGGTTGACGACTGAGTATTTCGTTTCTAGAAGCTGCCATCACAGCGCGGTGGAGCCGAACCCGCACGGAGGCAGATTCATAACATTGATCTGGGCTCCCAGGATAGTTAGTTAGATAGTTAGTTAGTTTCCTCTTGAGCCCAAGGCGGCGCATAGAGCTGAAGTCATTGCTTTCCATGCCTGGCGGTTCGCTGCTACCTGTTGTAGATCTTGGATGTTTACTTGGCCGTTGAATGAGCCTTCTCTGATGATGTTTCTAAGCAGGGTGTCTCTTGGTGGGCTCCCAGGTGGACCCATCATGTAATTTCTTAGGAAGTAAAGGTCGCGGCGTGATATGGGCTACATTAATTCTTTTTCGATTTCCAACTGCCAAGGGATTTTTTACGTGCGCAACAATTCACACGGGCGTCCGATCTCACTACCCAAAGACCAGGGGAAATTTTATTACTGGAAGTCCAGGTGGATTTTTTAAAATAAATCCCAGTCCTCACCGGGGCCTGAACCCGGGACCTCCAGCACTCGAGGCGGACACCATACCTCGAGACCACTCAGCCCCCCGGATTGGTCTATACAGTATGTGGCTAGCAACATACGCCCAAAGCGTTTTAAGCAAAGACAACAGGGTCCTTTACTGTTCTAATTACACTGTCTGCTTGCTCACCACGACAGTGGACCAGGTTCAAACCCAGCGGTGACAGGACTCGTTTTATCTACCGTAAGGTTCTGGAGTATACCGTGCCCCATAACATGGGTTAAAGTGAGTTGCTTATCCTGTACAGGACGTCGCAGTCAGCCCAGCAATTGTCGGTTGTTTATGATTTCTTGGCAAGTTTACGTTCAATAGTTCACCATTGCTTTCTGAACGACCGTCACTCATATCATTTTATACAAACCAACGCAAGGGGGACTTCTGCCAAATCGCCTGCAACTGTGTTTCGAACGCGGTATGCGTGATTACGAATTGCGTCCATAAACCCCTTCAACACAGAGCCGGCATAAAAAGGAAACCGGATATATTTCAACAGTCCTTTCCAAAAATATGTATTTGTTTTATCTTGGCGTGACGAAACCTGCGTGAACCAACGAGCATATAAGTTCGTAACAACACTACCTCAGGGTGAAAGCCAGCCCCTTGACACTCAAACTGCAGTATCTTCCTTTACACCGCCTGAAAATTATTGCTTCAGTGAGTTGTATAAACATTCCGTGGTTACAATTCTTTTGTCTCGGTCTCAAAGCCAAACATCATGATCGGACTGATGTCGCAATACAACCTTTTCTTATCACACCTAATGAGTGCCTCTTTAGGTGAACATTTTCCAAAAGTACTCTCTATTGTTTAAGCCTGCCGTTGTTAGCAGAGGCCATCATCATATTCGGTGGGTAAAGTTGTGTAAGCCGGCTCCCTGGTCTAGAGGTTACACAACTTTCTCCGTAATCTCGTATACTCTCGTGAGTAACGTGGCGTTGCGCGAGAACCGGTAGCCATCTATGTGTATACATATATACTTTGCCTTTTCACCAGAAACACCATTTCCAATCCAGTGAATAAACAAACATAAACTAGCTTGCAACTTGTATTCTTAATTTTCCTAAATGCACACAAGATGACACATAAAATAATTTTAGTTGCGGTGGAATATGTGCTACAGCGGCAGCCCGCAAAGCCGTTTATATCTGTTTATTTCTGAAACAGGCTGGTAATATCTGACTAGTGCAGCCAACCTTCACTATGGAGACAGCACCTTATTGATTGATTGATCTGATTAGTCCAGCTCATTGCAGTAGAGATCAAAACCATTACAATGACATTAGCTATTCTTCAATTGAATAACATGATAACAACTTGAGTTAAGTAATGCAGTGCAGATATGGTATAGACATAACCTCAACATCATAAATACAATATGACTAAAATAATAGCCAAGAAGTCACACATAAATAAAAGGCAGGGGTGGAAGGTTACTGATATGAGGATCGAATTCAATGCACCGGGTTTTATTCCATATGGCTGGGTCACTCTTCGCGGAGCTACCACTAGCCAAGGACTGGCCTACAAACTTTATTAACGTAGCGCGCACAACAGTAGAGTTGATCAGAAGTGACGGCGCCCACTTCGGCGCAGACAGACTGGGTTCATCTTAAAATGTTGATTATTTGGATTCTCACGAAGGTATGACATTCTCCTAATGCTCCTGGAGTAGTGGATGGAACATCTGGTGTGCTCGGACAAGAAGACACGTGTGCACTTTGCGCTCGATAACAATCCATCGAAGCAGCTGGATATCGAAGAGGAACAATCCAAATAGGTCATCGTCTAGACAAGGCGTAAGAAAAATTTTTATGCGTAGGGTCACGTTGAGAAATGTAAAGCTATTGGGGGACGCATACATATTATGTCCACTTTGTTTACAGCAACCTATCACAATAAGTAATTATGAATTATTTATAGGTAATTAAACAGTATAAATATATAGGCCCTAATTATTACAATTTTATTTTACTTATACACTTATACATTATATTTTACAATATGGACACAAACTTTTACTAATTTGTTAATAAAATTTTACAATTTTTTTGGTATATTGTTTTAAAAAATCTATCAATGGCTTTCATTTAAACACAACTCGACTACATTGTCACTATAATTGTTGATTTCTAATGAGATGTACGTAACTACTTGCAATTTTTTACCATACTCTTGAAATCTGGAGCAAGTTTACTTACTGAAATTCGCTATACAGCATACAAGTTGCAGTCCGCCAAAAAAGACCTATTATTAGATTTGTTGACCTTCAAGCTGTGGTAAATTTCTGAGATCTCCACGCCTTCAAAAAGACCCTATCTTTATAAAATTAGTGTGAGAAACTGGCATTATCTGTAGTTGTCCTCACTTGGGGTTTCGTGAGCCGTTTCGAGGTTTCCTGACGAGGTCTAATTGAGGATGATAACCCATTCCACCCGGGTTATTCTTTGTTATACCATTGTCTTAATCTATTTATCCACCTCACAAGTGGTTGGCTGGAAGCCGGGAGATTTGAATTTACGGTTGAATCACTCACAAGTACTGAATACTCATTTCATGGATTTCAAACCCACTAATGATTGTTGCTGGTATAGGATTTAGAACCGTAGTGATCCTTGTCTACGATGGAGATAATTGTTGTGCTTCATGCTCTTAGCTGGTCCATTTTGGCATAAAGAGTACTCGGAGTTGATAAATATTCTAGATCTTGTACGTCCCAGTTATCACCTGTGCCTATCGTTGCATATTTGGTTCGGGTAATTAGTTTAAAATTGTGCCATTAACAATTTGTGCAAGCTATATTGTATCTTCTGAAAGATTATTTGTAGCTGAGCTTATCTGCGATCCGCAGAGCACGCACATAATTTTTTTAGAGAAAAAAATGGCGGAGTCAGCGAAGCTCCGCAACCAATATATGTGTGATGTTTTGCATATCCTTTACAGGACATCACTGTCAATATCAGCATCTTTCAGCGGATTGTTGATTTCTTGGCAAGATTACGCTCAGTAGTTTGCCATTGCTTTTTGGGCGGCCGGCTCACATACCCTGTAAGTTACCGACGCGATTCGAACCACTGCTGATTCTCACCGTCGTCACGTTACTTACTTACGAGAGTATACGAGATTACGGAGAAACGTTGCTAGCCTCTAGACCAGGAAGCCGGCAACAAATATATGTAGACAGGTAAATTATGTGGTCTTACAGGTATGGGTTTAGCCAAGTATATTTCTGATGTATTTGAGAAACATGAAAGGCTAAAGGCTGAAATATTCACCAAGGAGAAAGAGCGCCATACATTCTTCAATCAGAAGACAAAACACCCCAGTCTGAATTATAGAATAAGGAGAGGGAACGTAAGCATGCCTTTGTCGTTTGTCGTCCCTGGGGGAAAGTGGACTCGACAAGCACACCTTTAATATCCTTCTACTATTGGAACTCTTGTATGACTTTTGTCTACACTCCTCCTTTCTGTCTTCCATTCACTATCTCTCTCTCTCTCTCTCTCTCTCTCTCTCTCTCTCTCTCTCTCTCTCTCTCTCTCTCTCTCTCTCTCTTAATCCTTCATAACATACCCTGACAACAGTTTCCTCCAACAATTAATAAAATGTTTATTGTTGAAAACTATGTCAGCTGTATGTATCGAATGTGTATATGTAGTTGGTAGTGTCTGCTAGTGTGAGTGCAAGATAGGACTCTGGAATTCGTATGTGCCGTATACTTTCTCCCGTTTTCATACGGCCATGCAACAAGACGTCACACATATAACTGGACAGCTCTCACCCTGGATGCTCTGTTCTGCTTGAGTCTGGAGGTAAATCCGTTATTGAAAAAACTGTTCACCGCTGGATCACCGTAAATTAATGTGATCACGGTAAGTCTTATGCCAAGACCGAGTTTGCTTTGATTATTATTTAGTTAATAAATCCATCATGGAAAACACATCGCTACTGTCCAGCACTGTCTATTGTTACTGTAAACTTTCTACACACGGTCTTCCGTTAGGTTATGAACACCTTTTTTTACGCATGGAAACTCTTCATGAATTATTCATTTGTTTCTTTATATTAATTTACAGTGTCAATATATTCAGTTCTAGGTCATCCTGCCTTTTTACAATGACAGTTCTTTCCATGGTTTTCTAAACTTTCTCTGCACAAGTGAAGTGCCTTTATAAATTGAAAGTCCTTTCCCTGGTTTATCAACAAAGCTTTCTCTGTACAAGAGACGTAATTTTCTATCTTCTCTGATATGTCAGGAGGTGTATTGGAACCTGTGGGATATATATTTAATCAGGTGATATGAGTCTGCTTCATACTAATTCTTATGTGAGTGCCTTTCTCCAGCCGTAATGAAAAGCTTCCGAAAGATACTCTGACATAAGACAGAAGAATTCACTGAAGTCTAAACTATTCGCTAATAGAAAGAAATGGTAAACGCTAAGCACAAACACCTCTTTCCCTATGCTAAATTATTACGCCAAGGTTAGTTTACCTTATATATATGATTTACGTTAATCCAAGAATTGAAATCGATCAGCACATAAGCACTTCTATCCCATCGCCTTTAAACAATAAGGGATGATTTCTTTACTATTTCAGGACACATAAATCCAGTTGTCCGTTCAGTTTGGTAGCACACACTAAAACAGAAAACCCAGTTTCTACTATTTATATTGGGCCTCCCATTCTCCGTTATTGTTTGATGTTCATACATCAACAGTCGTATTTGCCGTTTCCTTCACATCAAAAGTCTGTGAAATCACGTATTCTTTCCTGGCAGCTCCCGGTTGTCTTCTCCGCTGTTTCCCGTTTTCCCCTACGCTCGTACCTCAAAGAGTCCTAACTCTTTGATCACCGTCTTCGTGCGTTTTCCCGTTCTCGAAGTCTCCGCATCGTTCTGTCCGTTGACATCGCTGGTCAATGACTCCTCACACTGTATCCTATTTTATACCAGTCGGTCAATAACATTCAATTTATCCTCATCTCAGACTGAATTACTCGATTGTTATTCTGACTCACGGTCCATAATTTTCCATTCTCATATATTGCAATTTTATATGTAAGTTATCAAGGAATCACAAAACTCGCAGTTTCCCGTGACAGCCCTGGAACTAAAACGTATGGAGTTTAAGCTAAAAGTTAGGTGAATGGATGTAGGAATTAATTTCACTCCCTCCACATCTCTGGTTAGTCCAGTGGCAGATGTTCATGTGGAGACATCCTATCAACAGACTGGAGCTATAGCATTTCCCCTAGAAACATTCTCTGAACACATAGATGGCTTGAAATTGTATTTAAAATAGATTCGAACAAATGTGTTTCACAAGTTGACAAAAGTAGAGTAAATGGAGCGTGACGTTATCACACGGCTTACGGGAAAATGCTTACGATGTATTCTCCCGATTAACTCAGGAGGAACAACACAATTTTAAAATCATCAAACTAGCATTTCTGGCCAGATTTGACGTGAATGGAAATAATATGAAAAGGAAGTTCAAACCTGCTAAGAAGGAGCCTGATGAAAACATTTCTCAATTTGTAGAAACTCTGAAAACTTATTTATATTAGTGGGGCACCTTGGAAAAATTTGAGGGAATTTATGAAGGCCTGAGAGAGATAATTATTATAGACCAGCTGAAATGAAGGCAAGGGAGGGCGGAGAGACTAGAAGATATTATCATCCTAGATAAGAGATTTGAGAAGTCTCAGAAAGAGTAGGAGGGAATCGTCGAACGACCATTGCTAATCCTCATGAAAAGTCTCAGAAGCAAACGTATAATACTGATAACCACTCTTATCTAATACCATACGAAATCTGCAAGCGTGGAACCCTTCTTCAGACTGCAGCGTGTTTTGTAAAACTGTAAGCAAAGGAGGTGAGCACTGATGGACATTATGGTAAGAAGGGCCACAAAGACACCAATTCAAGACTTCCAGTTATAAAATCAGGTACTCTTAACGGATTCTCTTTCATGTTTCTGTATGACACAGACTTAAAATATGACGCTTTAGTAGCAACCTCATTAGTGATCCCTGATCAGGTCACTGAGGAAGTAATTTATCTCCAGGGACCTTTGAAAAGCACAGGTCCGTTGTCACTACCATGGTAAAGGTAGGCATAATCTAAGGTTATGTGACTGGCGAAATAAAAGCTGCGGTCCTAGAAAACCCAATTTACCCTATTATAGTGGGTTGTCGTTACCTATTTTGTGAGTTCATGTAAAGCCTATGATTGTCTCAACTATGACTACTAGACATCAAGTTAAAACTGCTCCAGCGTCGACAGCTTCGGTTAATCCTTATCCAGAGGAATTGAAGAAAGCCCAGGCAGCAGATAGCACTCTGGCGCCTTGTTTCAACAAAGTACCTAAAGCTCATTCACCCCCACATAAATGTGAAATGTATATGAAGAATGGACTACTTCATAGACAGGCACGATTTAAAGGACAGGATCACACGCAACTCGTTGTCCCTTCTTCTTGTAGAGCTCAAATTCTAGATATGGGCCATAGTTATCCATTCAGTGAACATATGGGAATCAATGCTATCATGCATCGAATTTCTACACGTTACTATGGCCTGGAATAAATACAGACATCATGCGAATTGTCAAATCATGTCCTCAATATCAGAAGATTGCTCTAAAGCACTGGACTGCAACTGCGACTTTATGAGAAATTCCCATAACTGGAACACTAATTGAGAAAGTGCCTGTTGATATAATCGGACCTCTCAACATAACGAAGAGAAGGAATTGCTTTATACTAACTCTTTTAGACACTTGCTCGATGTGGGCGGAAGCAATGTCTAAGCCATCAAGCGATTCGAAGCACATAGCTGAAGCATTGCTTGGCATTTTTACCAAATAAGGATTTCCACTTAGGATTCTAACTGATAATGAATCTCAGTTCAGAGGACAGCTTATGGAGGAAGATTTTAGGTTCTTTCAGTCTCGGCAGAGCATCCCATCTCCCTATCAATCGGTTTCGAGTGGGACTGTGAAACGCATGAATGGCACCCTTATCAGTTTCTTGAGGAGACTTGCTCAGAAGAAACCAGAGGAATTGGATCTGTACGTATCGGCAGCATTGTCTGCTTGTCAGGAAGTACCCCATCACTCAATTGGAATCGCTCTATTAAATTTGTTATTTGGACGACCTATAAAGGAACCACTTGAGGCGTTATTTCGAACATTGGCTTATGATCAAGTAGACGAAACAGTTGCAACTGCATCTAATTATGTTGTTGAGTTGAAGAATTATCTACAGCATGGTTGGAGACTGGCGTCTGACAATCTACGACAAGCCCAGCGTAAAATTGCTCACTATTTCAACAGGAAAACTAAGGATAGACAGTTGAAACTAGGAGAGAAAGTGTTGCTGCTTCTTGCAACAAGTCAGAATAAGTTGAAGATCGGATGGTAAAGACCATACGTAGTAACAGAGAAGATATATCGCACTAATTATACAATTTCTGTCAGAGGCAATTTGAAGACTTTTCACATAAAGCTTTTGAGGAAATATAATGAGACGACCTCTACCACCGACACAGCACACCTGATTGATTAAGCAGTGGCTCAGAAGTGGACCGTGGGAACACACTGGGAATGGAGTACCCTCTGTAAGCAAAAGAAAATTTTCAGGATGTGGATGTCAGTTCAACATTAACAAAGGATCAGTATAAGCAGATTCGGGATCTTTTGGCTACTTATGTGGATGTATTTACAGACAAGCTATGACTTACTGATTTATTAGAGTTCGACATGAAGATGATTGACCCTAATCCCGCGCGATTAAAAACTTAACCATTTCCGTATACCAAAGTGACTATTTAGAGGGAAGAGGTTCAGCAGATGCTCTCAGATGGAGTCATATCGCTATCTGAGTCCCCTTACAGTGTAAGTGTGGTTTTGTTGAGAAAACCCAGTGGAGAACATAGATTGTACATCGATTATCGACAGCTCAACGCTATAACTGAAGTTCAGACAGAACCTCCACATAATAAGAATCATCTCTTCACTAGTCTCAGCACAACCTAATACTTCACTAGGATAGATCTCAGCAAAAGATATTATTAGATATCGATGAAACAGGAAGTTCGACCATGGTTGGCCTTCAGTATCCCTGGCGGGCACTATGAGTTCAACGTTCTTCATTTTGGACTAAGTAACACTTCGAGTGTTTCTACACGTACGACGAGGAAGGTATTTGACCCATTGCATCATCCTGCTATTAACAGTGTTATGAATGCCATTTTAATTGCAACTAAAACGTTTTAGGAACATGTGGCAGCACTGCATCTTCTTTTCAAATGATTGGAATAGAATGGGTTGACAGTAAGACCAAACAAGTGTCAGATATTTTTCCGGCAATTGGATTTTCTATGTCATAGTGTATCTAATGGATTCATGACACCTCATGAGAAGCTTTAAAAAGCACATTGTCCTAGAACCAAGAAGGATGTTAGACCATTCATTTCATTGTATGGATTCTATCCATACAATTAAATGAATGATCTAACATCCTTCATTTCCCTGACTGCTCGATTAGCTTATCTTACAAGAAAAGGGAATCCAGAGAAAGTCAAATCGTCGGCTGACTGCTGAGCTTATACAGTTCTTAAGAAAGCATTGATTGCTAAACCAGCTCTTCATTTACCATATGTCAAACGTCCATTCATACTTCGAACTGATGCAAGAAACATTGGAATTGGTGCTACACTTCTTCAGAGGAACGAAGATGAGCTTTCAGAATTATTTTCAGTTGCTTATGCAAGTAGAAAACTGAATGCGGCGCTGAAAAATTATTAGGGTGTAGAAAGGGAGTGCCTAGCATGGTATTAGCAGTGGAGAAATTTCAGGCTTATTTGTATGGAAAGCATCCTATAGCGCAGTGTGATCAATAACCTTTATATTTTGGCGGCGTCAAGGAAGCTGAATGCAATGCTGATGAGACGTTCGTTGCTTTGCAACCATATTCGTTCCAGATTGAATATGTACCTGGAAAATTGAATGTTGGTGGAGACTTTTTTAAAGTTGACATCCGGTTTCCGATGAACTACTAGTTTCAGGTGTGGTAGGAAAAATTGAGGAACGGAAGCATCAAACTAGAGAGTCGGAAAACTATGGATGACTGTTGCACCAGTTCTCCTCAGGAAGAACAGTCCTGGAGGGTAGACATGTGCTATATTATTCACCTTTTTTCAGATCTCCTGAGATTTATTACCAATGTACAGTTGAATCACCATACAGATAGTTATTCAGTCAGCACTAAAATACATACAAATGTCAACATATTTGGAACAGGCTTCGCGTTTCAATAACGAAAAGACCATTGGATAGATTGATTCGAGGTGCCGGCAGAAATCCCGGCCAAGACATGACATTCAAAGTCTTTACCTTTACTGTAAAATACCTTTACATGGGTACCTAAAAGCTGACTAAGACATTCAGTGTCAAGAAAATATTTTTACATGAGGACCTAACAGCTGACTAAGACAGTCGGATTCAAGAAAGTACCTTTGCATGAGGACCTAACTGCTGGCTAAGACATTCAGAGTCAAGAATCTACCTTTACACGGGTACCTAAAAGCTGATTAAAACATTCAGAGTCAGGAAATTACTGTTACATGAATACAAAATAGCTGACTAAGACATGCATAGTCAGAAAAGAACCTTTACATGAGTACCTGACAGCTGAATACGACATTCATAGTCAGGAAAGTACCTTAACATGAGTACCTAACACCTGACTAACATTCAGAGTCAGGAAAGTATATTTACATGCGTACCTAACAGCTGACTAAGACATTACACAGTTCTATGCAGCCGGTTTGGGAGGACTGATAAAACAATGAGATAAATGCATCAATGTTGATGGAAATTATTTTAAGAAATAAAGGGACAATGTATATATAAAAATAAAATGATTTTAAGTTGTTATCATAATTAGTTATTTTTCTACAGCCATTTGTGACTTGCTTATTAACTTACCCTCGTATTTTGAATATTATCATTATCTTCTCTGTATATCTCCTCATCTACTTCCGGTTACGAGCGGACGTGTTTTCACAAGCTCTCCCAATTTCACAAGCTCTCCCAATGATCAATAGAATTGATCAAAGTAATGTCTATTTCAGTCGAGATGCTGTGTATATTATTAAGTTAGTTCTAAAACTGGATCTAATACGAATTAATATCTTAAGTTTATGTGACTGGTGTTTAGTGCAATGAGGATTTCTTTGATAAATGGACTGTAAAAGGTTGGTAAGGTATGCGCAGACTTCAAGTCCTAGGAGATCAAGTTTACCCCGAATCACAGTGTGGCTTTCGACAGAACCGGTCTACCATTGATATGATATTCTCATTGCGACAAATGCAAGAAAAATGCCGTGAACAGAATCAACCACTGCTTATTGCCTTCATCGACCTCACAAAGGCATTTGATTTGGTCAGTCGTGAGGGTCTGTTCAAGGCACTAAAGAAGATTGGCTGCCCACCAACTCTTCTGTCCATTGTGGAATCGTTCCACACAGGCATGAAGGGTATAATCAAGTTTGATGGTGCAACTTCAGAAGAGTTTGAAATCAAGAGTGGAGTTAAGCAAGGTTGTATACTAGCTCCCACCCTCTTTGGAATATACTTTTCGCTTCTATTGAAATATGCCTTTCGTGATCAGGATGGTGGTATATACATTCACTCACGCTCAGATGGCGGCCTCTACAATGCACAGAGTTTGAAGGCCAAGACCAAAATTAGGAGGGTACTGATCAGAGAGTTGCTTTTTGCAGACGATGCTGCAGCTGCGACCCACTCTGAGGAAGAATTGCAGTGTCCACTATCTGCATTCTCCAATGCTTGTTCTGAATTTGGTTTAACAATTAGCAAAAAGAAGACACAGACTATGTCACAAGGTACACATGGGGTACCATCAATCTTTATTGACGACGCCGAACTAGAGATGGTAGACCATTTTACATATCTAGGATCAGTGGTAAATAGCAAATTATCCATAGATCAGGAGATCAACATCCGGATTGGTACGGCAGCAACAACAGTGAACAGCTTAAGAAAAAGAGTCTGGAAGAACAGGAGGCTTACTGCCAAAAACAAAAGTCCTTGTCTATCAAGCCTGTGTCCTTAGTACTCGTCTCTATGGCAGTGAAACCTGGACAACTTACTTACACAAAGAGAAACGTATAAACAGCTTTCATATGCGATGTCTGCGAAGAATTCTTGGTATTAAGTGCAAGACAATATCACACATACTGAAGTATTGGAAATATCAGGTTGTGTGACGGTTTATTCCATGCTCAGTCTTCGTAGACTTAGATGGACAGGACATCTTAGGAGGATGGATGATGGTAGAATACCAAAGGACATTTTTTTGGTGAGTTACAGATGGGTAAGAGATTTCAGGGTCGGCAGCTACTACGTTACAAAGATGTGTGTAAACGGGGCATGGTTGATACAGGCATTGATAATGCACAGTGGGAGCAAGTCGCCGCTGAACGTGTTGCATGGAGGGCAAACATCAGAAATGGAATAAAGACAATTGAGAGCATTATTGCACATAAGTCACACACCGAGCGTGTGAGACGTAAGATGGTGCATGAGGGTGGAAATGACCACGTGTTCACGTGCATCCACTGTGAACGGACATTTACAGCGCGAATTGGCCTTATCAATCACATTCGCTACCACCATAGGTAAAAGTTATTATGCCTTTTTAAAGCACAAACTATCGTCTGTGAAGAAGGCAAGGTGCCAATGGAATGGATGGTAAGGTTATTCAATTTTGAAATCTACTAATTATCGATTAACGACAACGTGTAATTAAACCATGCGTGACTAACGCGTGGTAAGTCGCCAAGCACACAATATCGCAAGTCCGTGATCAGTTCTGTGTTCTTATCTCAATTATCAAAACGAACGAACCACAACACATGACTTCAATTTGCCTGCGTCGCGTCTAGACTACAATGAGTTCGCTGCATCCTTCAAACGGGTTTGATAACATGATGCAGTAATGTCATCGATGGGAGAGGCCTCTCTTGAGGGGACTGGTGTTAAAACAAGATCCGGTGTACGATCGGCCGTGAATAAACCATACACACTAAACAAAGAGAAGGCGGTGAAAACCAAGCTAGCCAGGTATGTGAACCCAGTTGGCCGAGTCGTCCAACAACACCAATTCTGGCCAATGTGTTACAGTATCATTTAACAATGCACGCAATGATTACAAGCCTGATCGAATTCAAGACAGAGCAGATAGGAGCAGGGCCTACGTGGAAGATCTGATTACGACGCCAGTCCTTACAATACACTTGTATCACTCGAAGAACACATTATTAGCTCAGGGCAGCGTTGAAAACATTAACTCTTGGCTAAAATTAGACTTTGTCGAGCTGGAGAACTCAATACATACATTCATCTACAGAATCTACACAGCCCACAACTACAGCAGACAATATTTCTCAACTAAGACATACAATGAATGAACAGGAAAATACCATCAACACGAATCTAGCTACCCTATCAGTGCTCTTGGCCATTGAATACCCAATGGAGCACCTCCAAAACAACGTAGAGATCAACGTAAGAGTAGCAGAAGAAATACCAGCCTTAGATAACTCGCCAACTATCAATGGACAATAATGCGATTGCCATAGGCGAATTGAGGTAATTGAACAATCCTTAAAGGCGCTCACTGTTACTGTTACAGTGAACATTGAAGCTAACAGCAAGACCAGCAGTGACTACATTGCTCTCAAATCAGAAATCACGCTCCTGAGAGTGGAAAATCTGTTGCTAAGTAAAACAATAGAAACTTTACAGCACGAGTCCACCACCAACCCAACTGAACAAGCGTGTAATTCCCAAGCAGCTGTATCAACTTCGGAGAATCTTGAAGCCCAGTCTCACCAGAAACAAATAACTAAACAAGACGCGAAAAAAACCTCAATGTGCAAAGGAAGATAAAACACTACAAGCAGTCTGTCCAATCGGTGTAAAAATAAGCAAAAGATTCGAATTTCTTCCAGAAAACTCGTCAGAAAACGTACAGTGCTTTAGTGCACTGCCAACAGACAACATACGCCTCCAGGAAACACAGGGAGAGTCACATGGCGATGTACATACTGCTGCTAAGTGGGAGAAACAACGGGCAAGGCGTACTGACAACCAACATTTGCAGACAAGCACGACCCGACTGTACACACATTATAATAGGCGACTCTCTAATGAAAGGTCTATACAGCGACCGAGATGGCCACTTCAAACAAGGACATTGTTTCCACAATTCCATTGCCTGGGGCTGGTGTCGACCGGCTAACAGACAAGATTAGGAAGGTTGGATGTAAATCGTAACCTTAAAAAGGCAAGCGTTCATATTGGTTTTAATGACACAATGAACAACCAGCAAATCACAGCATCTCAACTGTGGGCGCTCTTGAACTGATTACGTCACACTTTTCCTACCTCGTCTCTATTCTTCTCCTCCATCATATCACCGAGTTATGGATTCCAGCGTCGTCTAGCTGACATAAATAACAACATATTGCAGAAGTTTTGTTCTCACAACAACATACAGTTCATCAACAACACACCGGTGTTTACTTCATAGTCTGGAGCACCTAAAAAGCGACTTTATAAGGACCAAGTACATTTGTCTACATTAGGCACCAGCTTGCACGCCAAAAATATTAAATACCCAGAACGTACACAACCTACATCTAATACTGGATCGCGTAGGACACTTTTAGCTACACTACCTCAAACTCAAGCCAGACGACATACTACCGCCACATCAAGTAAAAATAGGCCAGAAGAGAGCAGACCACTAATAACCATGGCACCTGATATCCAAACAAGACATAACATTTCCATCACACCAAATCCGTACAATACGCCCTCTTTCACACAGGAGGGTGATAATTATGAAGATACGTTCCCTATTCTCCACAACAAGGATCAATCCAGCAGTAACAACAACGTGCCACCACAGCCTATTGTTAGCCACGAATCAGAGCCTGTAGTTGGAAGTCGATAAATCAACAGTATCCATTCAATTGTAACCCAGAGTTGTTATACCTTACACGTTTTAGCCCAGCTTCACTTCGTCAGGCACTTATGATGTCGCTGTACCAAGGACCAACACAGCCTGGTATTTACTAGCAATTCAGTACAAAGCAACACCGGATCTCGGTACAAGAAAGAGCCTCTCCTAGAAAGTTTATGTGCATACTTGATTATTGTTTTATATAGCAGTGTATTAGATTGTGCGTGGCTATAAACATTGACTCGTATTGAAGTCACAGAGATTGACACTTAGTTGGATATCTTTTATAATACTTTTTTATCGCGTTTAATACTGTGAGTGAAGGGTCTTCACTGATCATCCTTACTGATCTTTATACGTATCTTGTTTGTGTGCGTGTATATTGATAGAGATATTACTGTTTCTCTGTACTTTAGAGTGTGCATTGTTATAAGGGACGGAAGTTGTTGTGACGTAACGGCGATTCATCTGTTCTTCGTCGGGCGAGATTCCACTTTATTCGGCGCGTCATCAGGGACTTTCCCTGTTATTAATAGACTTGGGATAGTTGAGCAGGATTTTCCATCTGGAAGGTTCGAGAAGCACCTGGATTTGGATGACCAGGGTTGCTTAGCACAGCACCAATTTCTCGTGCAGCTAGAACCTAGAATTTCCAGTGCGGAAAATAGTTTTCTCGTGGAGTTGAGACACATCGGGAAGCACTCATTTCTCGTTCGCTTTGGTAAGCACGTAGGAGAAATGCTGCAGTCACAGCTCATTCGCTTTCTTAATCTCCTGGTGTGAGGACGTACTGCGTTGTGTGGCAGTTTGAACATTCCCTCACACTCAACCAAGATGCAGCTGACTGTCGAATCTCACGGCCTGCTGGCTCACAGACAGTAATTGTAGCTGACTGGACAAGATTCCCTGATTCAGGTACTTACTTTGTTAATTGATTTAACTCTGTAAATTGAACATAGAACGCGATCGTTCAGAACTCATTAATATGCGGTCAACTTTGCATCGCTAATGAGGGATCGATCGATAAGCCGGTTGAAAACGACGGCGGTACACAGCTGTGTGGATTTCTGTGTTGACAAGCCGTCGTGAACGCTGAAGTTTCGTCAACTGCTTAGACATGAAAGTCCGTTAATCGGCATAGTGTGTTCAAGTGTTATTAATTGGTTATAGTGAGTAGTTGTATATACTATGTTTGCCGTACTATAATAGGGAACAGTAAACTGTTGTGTATAATGAACCTAATTTATGCCAGTCAGTAATTAAGGTTAGCAGAGCGTTGGAATTAGGCAGGTAAGTTGATAGAGGGAGATTTTAGATAGTGAATTGCTGAAGTGCTAGGAAAATAGAGCACTTAATGATTAGCCATAGGAAGTGATGTAGCTATTTTGTGTGTGAATCAAATAGTGAATTCATTTCGAGGAACTGGGGAATTAAAAGAAGGTAAGTATATATATATATATACGAGGTTGTTATCACGTATATATTAGGGCATGTTGTGTAATACTTCCATGAGTGATGTACCGACCGCCGAAGTGGTTCGATGCGAAATAACATTGCGTTACCGTCGCGATGTAAACATGCGTTCTTGATTCTTTCTTTACTGTCCTGTTCTTTTCATGCTTGCATGAGTACGTCAGTTCTGGTGTGATGAAAGTATGGAGGAGCAAAGGGAGGTTGAATGAGGCACGGAGACAAATGGGATATGGGGACTACGTGTACGTTATTAAAGTATGGGACTGGCAAAACAGGCCAGCCATGAAGTTCGGCCAAGGCCAAGGCTAATCCGCTTGGAAGGTCAGAACTGGAGTGAACCTTTGAACATGCAGGGTTCATGTTTGACTAGAAGGAATTCTAGACTCTAGGGAAGAGAATAACAAGTAGAGTTTCGCTACAGAGTGGGCAGGAGGTCCCACCAGCGAAATGGAAGGTGTACATATATTATGTGGTCATGTATTATTACGATATCCCACGTGGTAGTACATTAATTGTTGTTGTGGTTCTTATTGGATGTGTAATGTAAGGATGGTGTCCAGGGACTCCTTACCTTGATATTTAGTTCTCGTTAACTCTAGAACAAATATAGTGATGGACTTTAGCTACAATCTTTATGTGAATAGGGATAGGTGAAACGTTAGATAAGACTCGCCATTCTTGATTCGTAATCTGTGTGACGGGCTGTTCTGAAGGGCCATCTGACATTGGACTGAAACTCATGCTTTAATACTATCAACATAGAGATGATGCTCTACTTAGTTGAATAACTGGGTAGCATGATTGAAGGTTGAATAGTCATTGATTTGATGCGTGTGGGCCAATGTTTGGAACCGAATACTTTCACCGATCGCTCTTCCTTTCAGGTGTTGCCTGTTAGAACCAGCCAATTACTACTGTATTTGACGGAAACCACTACGTGCTCTATGGCGAATGGTCACTATACCTACTTACCACGCCTGACTGTACCACAATATGCAAGAGGGTGAAGCATCATGAATGACTAATACTCACCACGTGATTCCTGATCCTTGCAGCAGCACTTGTGGGAAACTAGATGGTTTGTTTCTGTTTAGGAACTGTTGATAACACTATATTTCAGCAATGTGTTCGTACCTGAGCAATCATGCCGGTGTATACAGAATATTGATGTACGACGGAAATATGATGAGAAGCTCGCTCCAGAGAGAGTTACCAAGGAGGGGTAATAGCAGCTCTGGGAGCTCATAGATTCCAAGTCAATGTTTATCCGCCTAACTGTCGGAGACTCCAGACATAGATTGGCCCTTAACAAGGTGCGGTAACTACGTCGGCATCCAGTGTCCGGTCATGACTAGACCCACAAAAGCTTGTATATGTTGTTACAAGAACTCGTGAAGGCATACAGGTCAACTCATCCTTGTCCTGATGAACATTGTATGCTGAAGGAGAATGAGTTATTATCAAATCACTCTGCCAACTGAGTCAAAGAAATATTGACAGTATGTTCAGTCACCAAGGTCAACCATGTTGCATTATCTTGTGTGCCTTGACTCCGATGGAGTCTGAATATTGATGACTGCGTAGTGTATTGAAATCATCTGCAGGAACATTTGTATATTTCGTGTCTCTTATGAACTTGCTGCAGTAATGATTCATTACCCAACCAGGGGTGAGCGCTTCTATTCCAGGACCATTAGGTTGGTCATTTACTACATCTAGTGAAATCAAGAGATCAACTTGGGTCACCTCAAGGAGGAGGGTCTCCCAGCCAGGCTGAATATTAAGAGCTGTTTAGGGTTGTTAACAGTGACTCATTGTGACATTGTAGATTTGAAGTTCATCCAGCCGTGTGTGGTCCAAGTGGTTAATTCCTCTGACACCAGATCTTAGCTCTGGGGACGGAGTGGTCTCCAAAGATTCCAGTCATTATTTTGGAAGGGAGCCGGGTGAGTGGCTGGCCGACTGGACGAAACATCTACATCAAATCTCCATCTCAGCCTAATGATGAAACTAGTAGCATCTATGACTCTGACGCTGTCTCTAATCTATCATCTACTATTGTAAATAGAATTATTCTATCAGGGTGTTCAATTCATACCTATTTTCTTTAGGATAGAATAAACTTTGTTTATGTTGACTTATTCTTTTTACAGTTATTGAGTGTGGTCTCGGACGATGCCTCAGTGTTCATTGTCCCAAGGGAGAGGATAGTTAGTGGGGGTCTAGAATCTGGGAGGGGCTTGTAGACATATTCAACTAACACGAGGTCAACAGCAGAGTAAACAGTGTATCTACCTGTCCAACCCCTGGGGTTAGAATTCACGGGAGTGCAAAGGACACCTTGGGTTTGGTTAATTCTCAACACTCAAGGCGAACCTGTCACAGTTGTACTCATTTTGTGGTGTAAAATATTCATGATTACGCATTGTTAAATTGTCTAATAAGCACGAACACTGACTCAGTAATAATGGGTTCAGAATCGGGCATTTAAATATCTGCCATCTATTAGGGAAGCTGCCTGAAATATCACTTATAGTAAATCAAAATTTTCACATGTTCGGCGTTAGCGAAAGTAGATTAAATAGCAACATCTCAGATGATGACTTCGCTATCAGAGGCTTTAAAAGCATTAGAAGAGATCCCTATCAGAAACAAGAGACGGGTATCGCTTAACGCCCACAGTAGGATATATTTTGAAACCTGTGAGATTAAGTGTGTATGGCTTGAGGTTAAGCTTTAAAATCGCATACCCCTAGTAGTTGGCTAACTTTATCGAATCCCCAGTGCAGGAAATATCTGGTATGAAAAATTTACAACTATGATGGATATAGTCTTTAGTAATGCTAGAGAAATAATACTGCTAGGTGACTTCAACATAGACACTAGCAAATCAAGCAAAACATGGGAAAATATAACAGAGTCATATAACTTCCAACAGTTAGTCAAACAAGCCACTAGAATAACAAAATCATCTGCAACACTTATAGATCATATCTATACTGCGTGTGCTGACAACATCACAGAATGTACTGTCCCTATTAATGCAATGAGCGATCACTACCCAGTATGTTGCACGTGGTCGAAAAGAGGTACCAAAACTTCGAAACATCAAACATGTAAGTATAAAATATAGAAATTACAAAAAATTCAATCAAGATGCCTTTTTACAAGACTTGCTCAACTCATCTCTGGACTATGTTTACGAGCTTCCTGAACCAGATGATGCTCTGGACCACTGGCTGAAGACCTTTCGAAGCGTATTTGATAAGCATGTTCCATTTAAGGAAGTTTGTGTTAAACATCACACTAAGTCCCCGTGGATCACACAGGAGGTAGTGGGACTTATGAGAGACCGGGACAGGGCACATAAAAATAGAGATGTAACTATGTACCGTAGTCTGAGAAACAAAGATCAATATGTTATTCGAAAGGAAAATGACTTAATAATAGATAAAACCAACACTAAAGATATATGGAAAACAATGAATACCTTGACAAACAAACACAAATCTTCACAATCGTTAACCATCAAATCAGGTTACATATGATCAATTCAGTAGTTTCTTTCAGTCTGACATAAACCAACTGAAGGCTGCAATACCAGATGTGCCTCATGACATATTTTTATTATCATCATTCTGTGACAGCAAATGCTATGGAGACATTCCCACAAACATACCGCTAATGACGACCACTGAAGTATTTACTCATCTCAGTAACCTAAGAAACAATAACTCATCAGGACTAGATGGAATCAGTAATCGGATCCTTCGCTAAGCTGCAGCGGCGATCTGCGAGTCACTAACTTTTATATACAATCAATGTCTCACCAAAGGCCAATTCCCATCAACCTTTAAAACTGCTCATTTAAAAGCTTTTTCATTAGACGATTGCATCATGAGTAATTATAGGCCAATTTCCATATTATCCTCTTTATCCAAACCGCTAGAAAAGCACATCCACAAAACAACACTAGGGCACTTAGTTCGCCACAAACTAATAGCTGACAATCAGTCAGGATTTCGGCCAAAATATTCCTGCCATACGGCCCTAACAAACATGATAGAAAACTGGCATCAAAATATTAACAACAATACTCTATGTGGAACGATGTTTATAGACTTTAAAAAAGCATTCGATATAATAGATCATACTATCCTAACTAAAACACTAGAAACAATGAAAGTAAGCTTTAATATAAAGACATTAATAAACTTATTCTTATTAGACAGAAAACAAGTATTATCACACACTAAATCTCTATCCCAAGCCATTACCATTAATACTGGAGTACCTCAGGGGTCTATACTTGGCCCTCTGTTATGTGCCATTTATATAAATTATCTTCCCTTATATCTGTCATTGTCCTGCGATCTATTTGCAGACGACTGCTATTGATCGTAATGTGCTATAATCATCCTTGCAACAGGAAATAAATAGTGTAGTTAACTGGAGTCATGCAAATCGCATGCAAATTAACATTTTTAACACAAAATCTATGTTAATAGGAACCAGGCAAAGACTTCACACTCTAATTCACAGATAACTCTTCAGCTGCACATTGGTAGCAAGCCTATAGAAAATGTAACCGAGCACAAGGCACTGGGTCTTATCATAGATCAAAATATATCCTTCAATTCCCATGTTCATGCTCTAGTTAAACAAATAGCCAAAAAAGTATACCAACTTGCCAACATTAAAAACTTCCTCGACGAAAATACAAGAAAGATATTCTATACTTCCCACTTACAAACACATATTGATTATTGCTCCACAATCTGGGATGGATGTTCTAAATCAATAACAAAACGCCTTTATTCACTCCAGAAAAGGGCAGTGCTTCTAATCAATGGTGATAAGTTTACAGACAATTCTAATCTACATGAACGTCTTCAGTTACTGCCACTCTACAAACGCCTACTTTTTAATAAGGCTAAACAGACTCACAAAATCCTATTTCAAAATGCCCCAAGCTACCTTTGGCCATTGTTTAAATATAAAGCAAGACATAGCGAACGACTAAATATACTTCATGTCCCGAAACCTAGGATAGATTTATATAAAACAAGTTTAGCATACTCTGCCGCTCAGTTGTGGAATAATCTTCCACAAGAAATCAAAGACACCACCAATCATTATATATACAGTCGCAACCGGTTTGAACACTACCTCAGGACAATGGTAAATTATTTCGAACGACAACTAGCAACAAAAACACACACACACACACACACACACACACACACACACACACACACACACACACACACACACACACACACACACACACACACACACATTCTCATATGTGTGGCACGTTACATCCACCTTGGGTATTTATGATGCCCATGTTAAACATTGCCTCAACGAGTTATGTATTACTGATTATTTTTCATGCGTTTTAATGCTTATTGTTCTTTTGGTGTTAAAGAATTGCTTCATAAGAGATGTTGAATGAAAGAATATATGAGAACAAATAGAGAAGAAGGGCAGAATGTCAGACGGGCCTGCATGCCCAATTCTTAACCCTTTGAAAATAAAGATTTTCGTTCGTTCGTTCGTTCGTTCGTCACACCATTAGCTAATAGTACTAAGTCGTACAGTATTGATGTTCGCATTTTGCCCATGCCTTTATAATGCATATCATTTATATTGTTGCTGTTCTCTGATAGCTTTGAATGATGTGTGAATCAAATAATGTATGAAAGAGAGCGATAGAAGGGCAGAATGTCAGACGGGCCTACGTGCCCAATTCTTAACCCTTTGATAATAAAGTTTGTTCGTTTATTCGTTCGTTCATCATAAAGGTTTTTTTCACATAATCTGACCATACATGTAAAAGCTGATCGTTTTCGATTAAGATTGTTCCGTCTTTGTCTTTAGGCAGCCTTCTGATGTGTGTGGTATTTAATTAGTAAGCTCCTGAATTCGTTTGTGCATTAGTTTAGTATTTGTAATGTTGTGTTGTTTTTCAATTTCTATGCAGTTTTTGATGAGCCATGCTTCTTTTGCCTCCTTACATAATATTCTCACTTGTCAGTGATTTCCTTCATATTGGACTTGACTATTTTTGTTTTGTCTTCTATTAGTTGTAAAATTTCTTCAGTCTTCCATGTCTTACGACGCACTTTCTTTAATTGTTGGGATAGGTTTTTTTTTTTTTTTTTGCAGCACACTAATTGAATTTTTCAGCATTTCCCATTGATCATCCACATCTTGAAATAGGATCTATACATCAGACAGTATATCAAATGTGTTCTTTACTTCTATTTTAAAATTATCTTGTCTTTCTTTGTCAGTTTTCACTTTGCACAAATCATAATAGGGTTTTCTGTTGAATACTTGACTTCCTCTTCACATATTTCGATTCTGAGATGTTCTGAATCAGTTTTACAGATAACAAAGTCTTGGACCATCCAGCATCACTAATCTAAGTATGCATCTGTCCCTGTTCTACAGAGGGACACTGTTAACAGAGAAAGCTAATCAGAAAGCAAAATTCAGTCCAGCACTACTATAATAGTGTGTATGGAGTAAGCTTGCGTTCAAAAGAGAGCGAGAAAAAATTCATTATTATCTAACTAATAATCAATTAGCGTGACTTGTCATATAAGATACTTTTTCGTCTTCTGAAGTGCAGTTTCGGAATGGCTCTTAATCCCTTTATACATGTATGCTTTAGGGGGAAAATAAAAGTTATGCTCAATGCTGACTAACACGTTGCCGTCTTGACAGACGATAGTTTGTAAAATGGATTTATACCTCTCCATAACACAAAACCTGGGCTGAGTATAGAGACCACGTGTTGCCCATGCAGCATGATCCATCTCTCTGCATTCCTAGTATACTCCAGAGCAAACGTTAACACTTATACATCTGGAACTAGACAAACTGCAGAAACGGCCGAATCAGCGGAGCAATGCGCTAACTCTCCGCCTGTCGGAATTTCCATCACAGACCAGCTGTCGACCAGGCTTAGGGCCTTGTTAAGCCTGAAATTACATGTAGTCTTTAGGTTACACTTCATCGCATTAACGTAAGGCTTGTATCCTCTCCGTTTCGCTCGCCCACCCGAGGTCGTTAGCACAATGTAGGGTGTTGGGTTTGGTGAGCGCCGACTTACATTCGGCGCTAACATAAAGCAGGTAGTACCGTCTACTGGCATACTGTAGTTCGGTCATATCTGACAAAGGCCTGACAACATACTCAATACCACCTGTCATGGCACTCCCTGGGGTGAGGGGAACCTGTTATCACACTTTAACAACGGGATGTCTTTAGCCCCGGAACATTGGTGCCCTCAGTCCACAAAACTCCTTCAGCCCTTGGATCACTATCTCCCTCGCTATCAACCAGGAACGTTACCCCTTTCAAACCTCGTCCTGAATACATGACACAACTCTGGTATGTAACTATGAAAACAAGATGGTGTAGTATACAAAGTGAATGAGAATGATGATGATTATTCCGTGATAGGCCTCGCGGTATCTATGCGAGACAAGCCAGGGCAATGCTCGAGTAGCCTCAAGAAGGAAGTGTCATCATAGTAACAGGTCCAAGTATCACACTATGCGGTAAGTCAGTTAAGCTCACCGAATATATCCTGCCTCCGGCCAGGTATAGGCTTCTCCACTTGGACAGGACGGTAGGCGTGTCGAATTACTGTTACTTGGGTCCTCAAGTTTATGACGTCAATTAAGTCTGGCCCACACCCTGGTAGTAATGACTACTGTATCTTGTGTGGAAGGGGACCTATGACACTTCTCTGAAGAGTCCGGAAGTATTGAGCGCACTGCTAGTCTAGTGAGATGTGAGATGTCGATATCTCACTTACTGGTAGTAACAGTCACAAATGTCCATGCGACCATCTTAGATCAGCAGACTCATACCGCTGGTATCACAGAGCAGATAAATCTACCGCTGAATCGTGGCACTGCAGGGAAAGTTCAAAGAAGAAAACAGTTCTTCAACAACATCATAAGCCACATGGGGCCAGGCACTTGATACCGAAGACATCGTTTCTAATTGTCGGTAAGGCAGTCTGTCAGTTTCACATCTGGGACAATAACAACACCAAGACACTTGCCCAGGTGGGATCAAGAGGAAGGTGATAGGTAGATACGATGGTAAACAAAATGGTATAGTTGACATGGAGAGGGCTATGGGTTAGCTGGTACCATACTGAGAAGTAGCTCTCGGTCGTCGATACCTCTCGCCATGGTAGTGGTGCTCACGGACTGCTAACACTGTCACTCGCCATAGTCCATGTCACAGGACCCGTCATCAGATCTTCACTCTGCACTAATAAAGGTAGAACCTGTGGAGGACAACACTCAGTGAGAGCAACATGAATCAGACTTACCATAAGCGGATACAATCAGATCATGCTTACTCAGACGGGTGGACCTTTCCCATAAGGGACCCGACTCCTTCATTGGCTGCTCGAAGAGGCCGAGGACGAACTAGACCTAGGACCAAACCGGCAGCTATCCACCAGCATCACCTTTCCCAGATGAACGTAGGGCTGGACCGAGGTTGTTGGTCACTGGTGTCTGAGAGATTTCCTATGCTGAAAAACTGCTATATAACATATAGGGTTAGTGAGTTAGTTGTACTCATAGACAGAAGGGCCCTGAAGGAGGGCCGATGGCAGTACATCCGAAACCCCCTCCCCGTTATTCGCGAGAGATTATGTCGTACCGTGCCATAGGTACAATCCAATAGATCCAATTGAATATACAGGATGTTCCCCCTGTAGCAGAAAACCACACCCCGTTTCCCCCTCCCTGGTCCCAGGGAGGGGCATTTAGAACGGTGTCCTGTTCAATATGAACAATTCTATCGCATCCGTCATTTCCCCCGTTGTCACTCTCTCAGGAATCTGCTATATATTAAGCTGGTTTTCCGTCGAGAAATATTAATTAAAATACAGATGTGTTTAAAGACAAGAAGAAAGCCAGTGGTCGCCACACCACGTGACACGAAGTTCGACTCCCGATACGACCTTGAAACGACCTCTGAGGTTTCGGCCGACAGGTGCACTCGATTCGGCTTACTCGCCTGAGTTCATCGATATATCACATGCTATACACGATGCGACTCCTTAATCTACTTTCGGTTGCGCTTCGAGTGACGGTTCGGTCACGCCGAACTTACCGACGCTCGAGTTCATGAAGTTGGCCATGTGTGAACTCAAATTACAGGTCTCGTTTCCCTGAACCTGATTTGCCCGATCTACAGTGGCTGTGAATAAGCCGCTCGCGGCTAACCTACTAAATATCTTTGCAATACAAAGCTGCTAAACACAGGTTTGCAACAAGCTTAAATTACAGGCTTAAAACGCAAGCCCACAATAGTTCATACCTGACCTACTTCCTCGCGACGGTCAGTACACGTCCTAAAAATCCCGTGTTACGAATCACCGACATTGC